>JAQQRF010000498.1:0-48461 GCA_030523145.1 Trissolcus brochymenae
TCTTTTCCCCCCCCCCCCCCCCCCTCATTTTTTTTTTTTTTTTTTTTTTTTTTTTTTTTATGACTATGGTCATTTCAAACCTTTGTACAATTTGCAGGAAGTGAAGTTGCGAGACTTTAGAAACATCTCTTAGAACAGCATAATGAATTGTTCACTGAGCAAAGTAGAGACAGTTGGGATAACAGTTAGACTAAATTTAATGTCAGTGCATTGTTCAATCTTCCAGCTGATGATTATTCAAATTAATTATATTGGGTCAAACAAAAATGTCAAATTTCAAGTGTTTCAAGAGTGTGAATTTGAAAAATGAAAAAAAAAAAAGTAAAATGTTTTTATTTTGTTGAAAATATTTTTTTGAATGAGTGGCCCAACTACTTGAGTTTTGTTTCATTTAAAAAATAATGTTCAATAAGCTTGGTTGTTCAATATTGAAACTCGAAATTGAGGATTGGAGTGGATATTTGTTGTTGATTCGAGAGTATAGTATCATGAAGCTAACATTATGATGATTATAATGTCGGAGGCTGATAGCACACATCCCAGGTGAGAATGACTGTGTATAAAAATAAACAAGAGCGCGCGCGGGCAAAGATAGTTAGAGCTAGAGAAAGCTGATACGTATTTGTATAAATGCAGGATGGCTCACGAGGAATACTAATTGCTCCATTGATCGTGTCCTCGTTACGTCAATTATTATCGAGCGAACGATTAACGGAAGCGCAGTTGCGAATACACGAGTCGATCTCGTTGGCGCAGCAGCGTAAACCCAGCTAATTGCCAATTCGAGCATAACACCCCGAACTTTACCTTAAACCCGATAAAAGATTCGCTTGTCAAGTCGGCGGATTCTCCCGGTGCGTTTCACTATTGCTCTATTAATTGCAGGTTAATCACCTTTACAGCATCGTCAATAAACCCTGCTTTACATCTTGAACGTCAGCACAACTCCTACAATTCTTTGCTCAATTTCGTCAGCATAAATTTTGCAGTCCGAATCATCCTTTCAACTTTCAAATTTACCCCTATTCAAATTTGTCCAAAAAACTTTATTCCGTCCCCAATTCGTGTGGTGAAATTTGTTTTTAATTTTATTTTTCCTCCATTCATCATTTTTTTTTCTTTTTGCAGTTGATTCAACTCTTTTTTCATTCACATATTGAGTATAACTTTTGAATAAGAAACCTGTGATTTTGAATTAACTACAATCGTCTTGCTTTCTATTTTTAATTCTAAAATTTACATTAAAATTACATTTAAACTTTCAACACCTTTTGTGTGCAATAATTATGTCTTCTACAATTTTACCCGAACACAAATAAGTTATTTCAATACAATTTTACTGTAATTAATAATTAGTATCATACATTGATGATAATCAAATAACATCAAGTTTGCTTACAATTATATTCGTAGTGTTCAATTGGGAACAATTTCAAGAACTTTATTAGACGTTGAAACAAGTTAATTGTAAAAAAATAAATTGTAATATAAACGTGTCTCGTTGTATCAAGACGTGCGAGCAAAAGTTACTTATTGATTGGCGCGAAACCTCCGAATATCTTAATATATTCTCTGATACAGTTACCTGATCAGGTATTTCGTTTTGTTATACATCCCACACGTAATTCAATTTTCACAAGCCGTTTATTATTATCATTATATTATCATAATAATTACATATGCACAGAGTAGACATAAATAATCTTATAATTTCTTTTTATTAACCAAGTATCTAAAACTGTTTGAAAAATTGAAATGATGAACATTTAATGACCGGTGAATGATTGTCAAACCAATGTTTACCTGTCTGGACGATCGATTGGATATTTCGAGCACAGTTATAGCCGCGGGCAAGTATACTTTTAAGTTATCTATATGACCTGTATTGGTTCTCGAGTCAAAATTTTCGACCTCTTTTAGGTCTAGAAAATCGTTTTTGTTTTTTAGAACTCTATTTACCTTGTTGACTACTTTTTGAACCTGTTCCTAAATTCTTCTTATCATCGATCAAAATTTCCTAAATTTTATGATATTATTTAAAAATCATTTTCATCTTTTCAGCCTCCGAGTAATAGATTTGAAATTAAATTTTTCCTTTTATTCTCCTCTATATCTTTTTTCTAGACCTTTCACTCTTCTTTGAATCATTTTGTAGTTTCTTTTTGACCTCTTCAGTTTTTGTTTCCTTCAATTTTATTGACCCCTTTGAAGTTTCAATCAGGTGTCATTTTAAACTCCTTTCAACATCCTTTCATTTTTTTTTAAATCTCATTTAATGTTTTAATATCAATTTTTAATCCTCTTTTCAACCTCGGTTACATTTTTTTAACATCTCTTTCATCTTTGTTGTACTCTCTTTTAAATATCACCTCATAAATACGTTTTTCTAATTTTTAACTAGTTTAGATCTCTGAAGCTTATATTTCTAAATTGTTCATTCAACTCAAAGTCCATGAGTATAGTAGCTCAAGAACCTGCGTATCGACTTTGTAATCCTGTAGACTGCGTTCGATTCCCCGTCATAGCATTATTCAATTAATTCAATTGTGCGACTTTTATAAAAATATGTACGACTAGAAGTGTGAAAATATTGAACATCTCTAAAAACACATCATTATATATGATATTATGTTAATAGTCGCAAAAAATTAAATGTAAATAAATGTAAATCAAAAATAAATAAAATGAAAGAAAAAATAATTTTTTATTATTTATTTTTGTTTTTTTTTTATGTATCTTTTTTATACTTCTTCTGAACCTCCTTTCAGCTCATTTCAGATATGTTTCAGACTACTGAATCTCTTTTTCAGACTTTTATTAAACTATTCTTAGACTAATTTACGTCTCTAATTAGAATTATTAAAAACCGTTCCAATATTCTTTTTACTTTCTAATTTGAGGCCGAAAAATATTCGACTCAGATTTATTGAAATAAAGCGATGATAATAATTGATGATCGCGAACGACGTGAAGCAGTAAAAAATAAACAGCACGACATGCAGAAATGTATCTGCTGTTACATTATGCATTAGTCATTTTGGATGCAATCACAGATGCTGATCAATTTTTAGCGTGCGCGCAAAATTGCAGCCTGCTGCTTTTTGCCGTCGCGCACAACAGGCGCAATTTTATTTCGTCGACTCGTTTACAATTTTGCAAACAAGCTCATCCCCGAAGGGCTAATTCATAATGAAGCGTGTCATTAAATTAATTCAACTTATGACTCCCGATTCGTCTTCAATGGTCGTGAGAAAACTCGCTGTACACCAAGGGTGTTGCATGAATATGAATGTTACTGAAGACGTGCCTTTGCCAATCTCGTTCAGCTCTTTAAATCTGATTTAATAGTTCAAATTACTCCGAGAGAGAGAGAGAGAGAGAGAGAGAGAGAGAGAGAGAGAGAGAGAGAGAGAGAGAGAGAGAGAGAGAGAGAGAGAGAGAGAGAGAGAGAGAGAGAGGAGAGAGAGAGTAAATGACAAAAAGATAAAGATAAGAAAAAATTATGTTACGTCTCGGAGAGGGAATAACTATAAACCGAAACTGAGATCATAAACAAAAGATTTAATTGATTGATAAAAATGAAAGAAAAACGAGGAGGAGATAATAGTAAAAAAAAAAACAAAAAAAACAAACAAAAAAATGAAACAAAAAGTGTGAACACGAAGGAATGCAGTTTTTTTGTGTTGGCAATAAAATGACACGGGCGGCGTTTGTTTATGAATAGAAAGTATTTGTACGTGAGACGGATGGGGCTCGCTCTAGGGTGAAAAGTAACGCGAATTGCATGGTGATGCGTGAAAAAATCAATTCAGTGAAATTGATTATGATATATGCGATTGTTTGGGTGGCACAACCAGCTGCGGACAGAGGAGAGCAAAAAGAAAGAAATGGACAGGGGAAACAAAAATGGTCGCACGTGTGTATCTCCGAGCGGGAACAAAGTGTGGATTCCAGGTTTGTGAGTCATATCGTATGTATGCCAGCGTTGTGACACACACACACACACACACACACACACACACACACACACACACACACACACACACAGCAAGGTGCGGTGGGCAGCAAGGCTGAGCGTCACCGACAACGCCAAATCGAATGAACCAAACGGTCAGATAAGAAGAGTCGGTGCTGACTCTCCACTCGAGTGAATCAAAGCCGTTGGGAACGTTAAGTAACCGCGAATCAAACCAGGAGAAGTAGATACAATCATGAGAATGAGAACTGCACGCTTGTTCTTTTCCGTTCGACCAACAGAAATACACCCGATCGATCTTGCTTCTCTTTCTCTAGCTTCCTTTTCAACTTATCATAAATAGCACTGCTACGTTTAATCTTAAATGCAATCTTACTCTGCCCATCACCACCACCAAACTGCGCCCCCATACCAGCCAGCTCGATATTACTTCATCATTTTCTTTTAAATTGCAACAACAATGCGTTTACTCGAACCAAAATCAAATGCTATAACATCAAGCTTTCTTTTATACAAAAACCGAAATGCGATCTGTCAAATAAATGAAGGTACGAAATTTCAAAACCAAGTCAACTTTTCTTATGATCGACAAAATGAGAAATACTACAAACAAACTCTTCATTCTAACTAACTGTACCTGAATGAATAAAAATTACTACTCTAAAGTATATACGTAAAAATTTTTTGTTAATTTTGAGATATCATTCAAATCATATATTTCGCACATAAATAATGGGTTTCTGAATTCGACCGAATAATAATAATCACTACATTTATTCATAAACAATAATCATTAATGGTCAAATCTAAAGAAGCATTATTTGCTATTTTTGAGAATAAATTTAAAAATTAAAGCATATAATATTATACGTGATCTATATAGTTGGTGTGAAATATTCGATCAACTATTTTTGAAGGCGGAGTTGAAATTTGTTTCAAATTCGTGTTAATTATAATTATTATTATTCTTACATTTAATCCTCGCGAGCGACTTTCAGCGCCCAGATCTTTTTGTTGTTGCGCTTATACTGAGAAAAGTGATACACAGAAATTAATACACGTTGCACTAAACTTGAGAAGCACTTGATGAAAACTTAACGCTATTATATACTCAACCAGTCATTTTAATTTATTTTCACTTATGAGAGTGGAAATAATTTTAGCATGAAGTTGATTAATATCAACGTCGCGAGGTCACTCGCATTAAAAATTGCGCATCCCAAAACAACTGTGCATCATTATTTTTCAAACCCCTGGCGTCGTAACATTTTGTGTACCATTTGCGCGTACTCGTAAGACACCTCGGATGCAATGCGCTCGCGTTCAATTATTATTATTATATGCTGCGTATAAACATTTCCCGCGAGCAAACAGCCAAAACACCATCTGACGCATATTATTTTAATGCAAAACAAAAATTTCATATACATATTTTTCTGCGAACTCTTCCTTCTCTGAAGTTCCCATTTTTCCATTGTGCAAACTTGCTAACGTTTTTGATTGCTCCACTTAAATTAAGCAAACGTAAGATTTTCGTCTTGATTGCCAACGATAAATAATAAATTTACCAGCATCAGTTATTCATTTGGCAAATTTATTTATTTTTTCCTTTGACCTTATTTTTAATGATTAAAACATTTTAAATTGCCAACAAGAAGTCATCAAAATGATTGGTTTACACTTATTTTAATGTTTCAAAATAGCATCAGAACAAATATTTAATTTGAAAAAAAAAAAAAAAAAAAAAAAAAAAAAAAAAACAAAAAAAAAATCTGTTAAGCATAATAAATTTAGAAATTGAATTTACAAATTGAATTTGTAAATTTAATATACAAACTGCAACAAAGTAATGAACAATGATAGAACGTAAAAATTTTGGAATCTTTTATTTATTTATTGATTTATTATTTAATGTTTTCTCTCTTGAATATTGTATGCGATTCTATGCATGTTCTATGGGGTACTTTTTTGAATGATCGTTTCATAATAAACTAATCTGTGTGCAATTCATTTATTAGAAAATCTTGTGGTAATATCATGTTTTGATAGAAATGTGCAATTAAATGATATATCCACATGATTTTTATCTGGTTGGCGATGAGTGCATGTATATAATTGGATAAAGCTATCGATTTTTCAAAATGTGCTAGAAGTTCTCCACGTGGCTCATCCACAAATTTGAACTTAGAAAATTTTTAGACAAAACAATTTTTTGTTTCAAAAACTGCTTTTTTAAGTCAACAACAGTATATCAACATAAAAAACATTAATTGCATACATACTTTTCAAAAATTAACTCTCTACTAGAAAAAAAAAAAACAAAAAAAAAACAAAAATTTATATAAACATTAACAAAGAATGTTATTCTTCAATCAGCGCCGGGTAACGACACCTGGGTCACCTCTTCGGGGATGTACCCAGATGAACCCTGAAGTTGTTAAGCAACAATCCACGTTGCTCATTTTGAGCAATGCGGTTTTTTATTCATTTCATTTTCATTTTTTCCAATTTTTCGTGGTTTTTTGCACTTAATTATTTATTGCTCGGAATGAGCAACGCGGATTGTTGTTTAACAATATTCGGGTTTATCTGGGTACATCCCCGAAGGTGCCCCAGGTGTTGTTACCCGGCGCTGAGCCATTTGTAATGAGTTACATGGCGTCAAGTTGAATTTTTTCCAATTTTTCGCGGATTTTTTTTCAGTTATTTAATTATAACTCAAAATGAGCAACGCGGATTGTTGTTCAAAAACTCCAGGGTTCATCTGGGTACATCCCCGAAGGTAACCCAGGTGTTGTTACCCGCTGTAATGAGTTACAGGGCGATATGTCGATTTTTTCCCATTTTTCGCGTTTTTTTTAGTTTTTTATTTATTGCTCGAAATGAGCAACGCAGATTGTTGTTTAACTAATTAGGGTTCATCTGGGTACATCCCCGAAGAGGTGACCCAGGTGTCGTTACCCGGCGTTGATTGAAGAATAACATTCTTTGTTAATGTTTATATAAATTTTTCTAAAAATTTTCTAAGTTCAAATTTGTGGATGAGCCACGTGGAGAACTTCTAGCACATTTTTCAAATGGGTTCTGACAAACAAAAAATGTTTCATACAAATTCGCCAAACAAAATCTCAGAATGTTTGCAAAAAGATTTTTACCCAACTCAATCGCATATTTTATTGCATATGGATTTCGTACATTCCATTTTTACAACGGAAACGTGCGCAGTTGAATAACATTAGCGTTTGAAAAATGTGCAATAATAATCAAAAGTGACAAATCTGCGTTTCATTATATCGGGGCAAAAACATGAGTTACTTTATGGAACTGTCCAGAAATAAGAGTATATTGAACATCTTTGATTTTTGCCGATACAAAAAGTAGGATTTTGCAGCTCAGTTGAAATAAATTGTGTTTAATATATATATATATATATCAAAAAACGAATGAGATTTTAATCGGCCATATTTTGAATAAATTCCTTAATGAAGTTCGCCTTTATGAAATGTGTTATATCAAGTTTAGCGCACTATGCGCAGCGGCTCAGTTAATAGCGTCATATAATAGCGCTGATATAACACGCGGGAGCGCTAAAAACGTAACGGCGCCGCGGACCAATGATAGTGTTGCAAAAATATGACAAGCCAATGCTCTCGCGGTTATGAACCTCGGCGTCTTATCGGAGCGAAGAAATAAAAAAAGCCGTGTGATCTATTTCGATAAGGCAAAATAGAGGCCAATGCGGATAATCCAGCCGCTTTTACGTGTGTTAATTAATAAGAGCGAACACCAAGTGGGTATTTTTAATGCCGACTAAAGCCGCCAGCTCGGGAACCTTTATTTCAGCTTAATTGTTTCCAGAACGAATAAGCCACATTGAGAAATGAATTCATACTCTAAAAGCACAGACCACGTTTATGCTCACTATTATTTCATCTGAAAAATTTTCATTTTCACCAAATTATGATATGTTCTAATTCGTTGCTTTCTTTTTCTTTGCTTCATCGGTGGAACAAAAATGTGAATATTGTTGATGTTTTAGGATGGAAAACGCTGGTTTGTTTGCTGATCGATCGCAAGGATAAACAATCGCGTGATTGACAGGAAAAGTTGTTGTCAAAAATAATAATTGGCAAAATCGATGTCGGTATCCTTAGTAACGAAGCGCTTTGCTTTTCTAATATCGCGTCTATACATGGATGACGAAAGTACTTGCGTGAATATGTCTGCGTTACGTCAAATTTGGGTCATCGGTTGATTTGCACTGTAATAATAATTGTTCGCACATCAAGTCTCATATCGTGTCGTCCGAGTCAAGGCTTTGAGCTTGATTCCAAACACTTTTGTGCAAACGAAAATCTTTCCAAGCGGTTTTACAAACGCTGTCTTTTGAACGGCGGTAGACCCACAGCATTCCGACACCTTCGGACGTTTTAATTCATGCCAATCGTGTCAGACGAAAATGCGAAATCGTTTCAGCGTGACGATAGCTCAGCGATCGTCGTATCAGATGTAAATAGAAGAGCGGGCTTTCCATTGAGACGGGGCAAAAAATATTCAAATGAGCGTCTCTGATTCGCGCAGTGGCTTTTGTTGCTGATCAATGCCAGCGCAGTCCATTCAGAATGTCCAATTTGATTCGCCCGACTGGAGTCTTCAATTTGTGCACAAGGAAAGAAAGAAATATATTAAAAAATTATTACGCTTTCATCGAATAAAAGAAAAAAATAACGATTCAAATGTAAAATGGAATGTTCAACATATCAGGGAGACAAAAAATTCGAACAAATGTTATAATTAATCAATCAAAATTTACTGAATTATAACAGTATGTGAGGGACGAATTTAAAGTTCATATAAAAATTATAGTAACTAAATACAGCAAATTTTGATGAATGAGCATGAAAAATTACTATTAGTTCAGTAAAAATGTAGGTTATGCTACAAAGGTTTAGGAATAGAGAACAAATATTTATCAGTGCAAGAAAAAAACGATATTTTTTGTGACTTTTACCAATCAGTCTAGTAAATTGTATCTTTTTCTGTTTATCTAATATTCAGAAACACTGTTTTTGTAGTTATTCAGTTACGTGGCGTCACTAACATTTTACCTACAAGTTATCTGAACTCACATCAGCCAGTATATATATCAGTCAGTATCAATATACAAACTCAGTTTACTGAATAGTTTATAATAATGTACTGCAATGAAGGAAGAAAAAAAAATAAAAGTAAGAAAATAAAAAGTGAGAAAAATATGTTTTGTGTTTATAGCAAATTGAGCTTTCAAGTTCAGTATTGATGGCAATGTTGAATATTAGTTATTAGATATGTTGCAACTAAAAATTTGTAAATCTATGAATCGAAATCTGTAGTAAATTATAAAAATGTAATTAGAACAAATAATTTTTTTCGAAACAAACACAAAGTAAATATTTAATAAATTTCAATTTTGTCCCTACTTTACTATAGAGTACAGTAACTTTTATTGGTACATTTTATAAAATTATTTGAATTTTGTTTTCCGTGCACAAGACTGAAATCATTTTTCGCTTACATCAAAATTTCAAACGAATTTGTTGTACAATTGATATTGTTTAATCAAGTTAAAAATGTTAATCCATTAATTTTGGATCAATTAAAAATGTTAATTGTAAACTGAAACTGAGATATCGGTTTACGAGCTGCTGTGTTATACACGTATCACGTGCTTCATTTCCATCGAACGAGGGCGCCAGAGCTCCTTGTCAAGTGCGGACTGATGTATTGTTATTAAATACGACCGACGCACTATTTCGGACGTCTCCACACAGTCTTTTCCATGTAGTTGATTAAAGCAACGCCAAGAACGATCGCGTATAAAACATCACGCTGATGCAAAATAATAACGTAATTAAGAGTGCAATCAATTTTGAATTCTTGAAAATGTTCGATGTTTGTGCTTTGTGTGCCTAAACACTCCTATACCACTTTATCAAATTAGATTATGACAAAATTCAATTAGCACAGTCAAAGAATTTCTTTCCGCCGTGTGTCTACTACCAAGCTAGCATTTGCATGGATGCGCGACCTGATCGATTATTTGTAATGCCTTTTTAGTGCGCAATTTCGACTATTTTTTTTTTTTTCACTCTGTGGTGACATTTTTTTTTAAACTCATCTCTTTTTTATGCAACATTTAATATTCAATATGTCAAAGAACGCAATGTTTTCGTCGGGCACTCAATTAAATTGAAGGGAATAACTCCGGAGTTTGATAATTTAGAAAATTGTAACTCGATGAGAAAATAATGTTTGAAACGAAAAGGGACAGGGCAAACAAACCGGAACCAAAGTTGACTCAGCAATTTTTTTTCTCTCACTCATTTCGAGAGATTACTTTCTCCGTGAATCATGACCCTGATGGCTAAAGCCCGAAGTGTCAATGAAAATCGAGGTTGGAAAGTATGATGATATCTCATGAAGAATGCAACTTTTAATTCAGTTTCAATCTTCCTTCAAATTCCAACTGTAAACGAACAAAAATTCTATTAAAATTCAAATAATCACTTTTATATATACTTTTATATAACTCCCTCGAAACTTTTCTGCTATTTAATACCTCCAATTACTGTTTAGTATTTTGTTGTACTACTTCGAAAAAAAAAGAAAGAAAAAAATGCGGATGAAGCGAAAAAAGAGAAGAACATTTGCGTGACTCGAAACGGAGTTTTTGTGTGAGGGTTCAAGGGTAATTAAACAGGCGAGGTTGTAAAATCGTCTTATCTGACAATTTACATCAGTTAATTCTGGCGTCTAGGTCTCGTGGAACTAAGGAGAACAAGTGCTCGGCTACTTACGATAATAAGTTAGTAGTTAAATTAAGCACAGTTTAATTCGAGCTATTGCGCGGAGTTTGTGAGTTTCGCAATCTCTCCCGGTAGGTATCTTGTCAATTTGGCGCTAACCCCCTAGCTGCGCGGCGGCGCAATCTTCTTTATTTGAAAGTTCGTTAGCGTGACCGTTGCGTCCATTTCGAGTTTACTTTTTTAAAACGCAGCGTGCGACGCTATGTGACGTGACGTGACGTGGCGTCGTGTCACGTAAGTGTCTCTCACTCTCGTCCTGGCTGTACTCAATTATTCAAAGCCCGAGGAGTAAAATAAATATCATTACGAAAAATTGCATCCTCGACGAGGAGGCGCTCACTCGCGATTAATCCTTCTCCTCCTTTTTTTTTTTTTTTTTTCTCTCTAATTCAATTCTTTTGCTCGTTACTAAATAATTAACTGTAGTTTTTGACGTCTCAGAGTTCGTGATGAGCTGTAGATACTTTGTCCAAACAGGGAATCTTGGATAAGTGTTTTATGAGTTTTGAAGCGAACCAGACTAATGAAAATGTTGTTCCCTTTCTCTGGCGCAGTTCTGACTTTGTTGATTCAACATCGTCTCTCCTGCTGGATGAAACGTGTTTCGCACTCATCAATGCTTCATTTAAACTTTCCTACGCAAATCTGTGTCAAATGGAATTGCTACGCGTATCCTGTTTTGCTCACATCAACTTTGTTTTCACAAATTCTATACTTGGATCAATTAAATATTATATTTACATATTTTTTCCCACAAAACTTTACATCAACTCATTAACATGTGACTTATATAATAAAACATATTTATTTATATCATTATTTTTAACATTATTATTTATAACATTAACGTATGTATATGTAATGAATATTACATACATATTTTTCTTTGTAACATGCAAATTATTAATTAGATATATAATTGCAAACGGGGCATCTTTAAATGCATCTTTGAAATTAAAATTCACACATTAATTTTTTGTAAATAGCACTTCATCTGAAACACCTTTTTTCAGAACGCTCAAACAGTAATAATGATGTTTCAGTCAGTAATAATGTATTGTCATCGATGAACCACTAAAACCAAGAACAAGTACAACATTTTAAACAAAGTTATGATAATTAAAAAAAATCATCAAATTTTTAATGAAGAATAGTTTTTATTCAATCATTTGCGTCAATTTGAAAATTTTTGTTTAGAGTGAGATGCGCTATTTGATGAGTGAAGGTTTTTATTGTTCAAACTCTACTTTTATCTTCGATGTACATAGTACAACTATCGATTTTGTCCATAAAAAATAGATTTGTTTCACATGTTTATCAACAACACATTACAACTTTATCCTATTCTAAACTGTTTAAGGTGAAATGTCATGTAACTTGTCTATCTCTCTCGCACGTTTTAGTTACTATTTAAGTTATTATTGTTTGACAACAAAATTTTGAAAAATAGCTCTTTAGTGCCCTTCGTATGTCTTGGGAGAATCGTTTGACTGCAACAGAATAAATTTTCATTGCATATTGTTGACAAAATATTTGTATAAAATTTATTTGCTTAATATACCTAAATAATATAATATAACTAAAACATGTGCGAGAGAGATAGACAGGTTACATGAAATTTCACCTTAAATGTCAATTTAAATTTAGACATTTTAAATATTAATTACATTATGAATATTATATTAATATATTTATATTATTATAAATGTTTTTTTTATTTATATAACGAGCATCATCACAACCTTTTGCCATTCTTATAACTGTTGATATAACAATTTAAAATTAAATACATTGAATTTAAATTGCATCATAATTCCATGAATCTTAGAATAATAAATGCTCTTGTTCTGTAATGAAGCGGATATTTTTATTCGGAAAGTTACACATGTCGGTTGAATTAAGTTAGAAGAAAATACTTTTGCTTTCGTTTGAGAAATAAAATGTATAAATAAAAAGAGAATGGGAAAAATCTGTATCGGTGATTCGTTTGCTAGAAAAACGTACATGCCAAGCTGAAAGAAAGCCCGCACGAACGAAAATGTGTACACAGGGGGCTTAAACGATAAAAGCAGCGTGATGTGTGCCGGCGCGTCTCAGCCACAATACCATCAACTAGAGCGTTAGTTAGTCTTAGGCATTTTCCGTAAAAGCCAAGAAAGACTTGGTAAAAGATGTTTGCAGCCATATGTAACATCCCGTATGTACTCGCACATTCCATCAATTTCATTTCCGGACAAGTGCATTTTTATGTTTTTACCGGATGCTTAAACATTTTAAACCAAAATTGATTTCTTTTTTTTTGCAAATTTTATACTTTTTTGTATTTCAGTACATTTTGAAGCATTAATTATTGCAATCAAAATTTTACGAGTGCAATTTCATTTGAAACGTACTGAAATGTTGCAATCTTTTTGCTTGTAATCGAGTTTGCTGAAAATTGTTTGTAACAAATGATTAATGAAAGGTATAAATCGATTGGAAATATGAAGAAGATGGAATTGCAATGGCTTTGAGAATGTAACAAGTTAACGTTTGAAATCAAAACCGAATTTGCTAAAAAACCGCGCGCAGGAGTCGCGGCGTCGGCGTTGCACCTTTCTCACGAAAGCATTGACCTTTCCACCGGTCTTCATTCTCACGTCGCCGGAGTGTACGTGTATACTAGAGCGCAGAGACGCACTGCCAATTAAATAAACGCAAAACCCTTCGCGCGCTACTTTCTCAAGCTCTTTTCTTTCCAAATGAAAACGACTCGACGACACCGGCTAGAAATAGCTCCTACGGATTCTCCCCATTTTCTACACGCATCATATTTTACCCAATTGTTTTACCCGTGAGAGAATCGTTTACAGAGAATGCATCCGGATCCTATTTCTTTACCAATTCTATTTTTTTCATCGCCGTTACCCTTTTTGATACTCCAATTTTTTTTTATAGTTGAGCTGATTCAAAATTCAAAATAATTCTCAATTGTTCAATCAATTCAAAAATTTTGTTTTCAAAACAAAATGGAAATCGTCTATAGAAAGTAAAATTATTCACTGCTATAGCTATAATATTTTGATTTTCAAAATGTTTTCTAAGTTCCCATTCGTGGATGATCCACGTGGATGAAACTTCAATTATCAATCAAGTTTGAATATTGTGCTGAATGAATAATGATGTTTGTTTAAAAAATAAATGAATGACACAGACGCTTTTCTGAGTGAAAGGATGACTGTTAGACAGCCGTCAAGTGATACAGTTAGGACTCAATTAGTCACCAGAATCAAAAATAAATCTGTTTACATTGCGATATAAAAAAAAGACACGTAACGTTGAGACTTATTTTAGAACGTACATTAAACCGATGGCCCATCACGATCATATCACGGCCTCTAAAATATCGCCGTAATAATTTTGGTCTTTAAACAAGATAAACTGTGATACAAATTTGTTTTTAATATTCTAACACAGTCAATCGAAAAAATGAATAAAAAAACGTTGCTCTACTAATTAAAGTAGATTTAAATAAAAAAATTTATTCCTGTTTTAGAAGACAAAATCGGTTTAAACATTAGTTGTGATAGACGCAATTTTAGCTGTAGATAGTAGGAAAATGTGACAAAAGTAGAAAATCTTTTGGAGCTGCATTTTTACAAAGCTTTTAAAAGTTTAAAAGTGGTCGTAATTGTGATTTTATATTAAATTTGTCATTGCTTTTACCGCGAGAGCTCAACGATATTTTACAGTAAAACATTCCGAAACCTTTTTATTTACTTTTAAAATAGCTTAAACTATTTTTCATAGGCAGTGCCGCGTATTACGTGTCAGCTGAACACTTTCTGATCAATAATTGACATTTAAACGGGTTACGTAGCTTTATACAATGTTACGCGTTGCGTTTGAAATTGATTCCTGAATACGATTAGGCCATTATCCTCATAATCGTCATCGGTTAATTTTCCACATGAAAATCACATACCGAAACACCGAACGGACAGATGCCCATTGAAATCAAATTGTGTACATCCACGAATATTCACAATGTTTATATGCCC
The DNA here is from genome assembly GCA_030523145.1 of Trissolcus brochymenae. NCBI lineage: Eukaryota > Metazoa > Arthropoda > Insecta > Hymenoptera > Scelionidae > Trissolcus > Trissolcus brochymenae. The sequence continues at coordinate 14,862 of JAQQRF010000498.1, forward strand.
ACTCAATTTGATGGAAAAAAAATTGTAATAAAAAATTGATATGACAAAAAAATCTTTGTAAACAAAAAATTGTAACAGTTGAATGGGAATCGAACGCAGTTTATTCGTAACTTGGTCTCTTTTCATCCCTTGAGCCGTTGCGAACAAATTGTAAATCATTATTTGTTCCCATCAACTGTAAACTCTACAAGGACAAACAAATTACATTCCACTCAAGGATGAAATTCTTACAGAGAATTTGCTTGCAACGAGTCGAGAAAATTGTTGCACTGCTTCTCATTTTATTTCTCCTTGCTTTATTATATTTAAATACAAATTGTTGCTATTGATGTTGTTTACAAGTTGACAAAACGAGACGTTAGGATTTGATGGGGCAATAACCGATTGGCCGACTGGTTCTGACGAAAAGTTGGTGTATTATGAGCAAAGAAGATTTGTACGTCATTGTATTAAGCTCATTAAGCTGAAAATGGTCGAGAATTGATCAAGCAACGGTTTCTAGACGGTTACGCCAGATAAAATAAAACCCGACGGAGCATCGAGCAGGCGCCGCCACGTGAATAACAAAAATTGATCTACGGCTAAGCACCTGTGTGTATCTTATACTTGCTAAGCAGAAAGCAAAAACGAGTTATTTCGTGTAATTTATGGCCATGGTAGAAAACATCCAATAGATTGGCCCAAATTTACTATGTAATTCCGGTAAGCAACGTCAACCTTTTTATAACACTCCAAACTGCCACAGTTTATTACGGCTTTTAAATGACATCAGTCGAGTAAAAACAAATCCATCAGCTTTGTGAGAAAGCTTTTATCTATACTTTGATAATTCCGGCAGCCCCGCCAGTACGACGACATATTTCCAAGATTCCTCACGAGCTTTCATTTTTGATTTTCAACTTATTCGTTTTTCACCCGTCGAGTCAGCACACAAATAAACATTATTTTTTGTTTTTTCAAGATGTCTAATGTGTGGTCAATTATTGTCCTTAACTCATTTGATTGATAAACCAATTTCGAATTTATTTGTACTTTTTTCTAAACTGACATTAAATGGCCCTCACTTAAACTGACTATTTATTCAAAAGTGGTCATATTTTATGTACCGATTGGTTCGCGAGATAACGGCGCGTCACCGAATTCCAGTGGAGCGGTAACAAATGCAGTTTGTGACGCTTAGTTGGCATATAGCACGGGGTCCTGTTAAATAATAAATGTTCTCATAACGCAAAGTAATCCCTGTGTACTGGGATGGACTGGGTTAGGCTGCGTTGGGATGGGACGGTTGCGTTGCGAGCGCATGACAGGCCGTCCATGCCACGATCAAATGATAAATGATCTTATCATTATATGAACAACGCAAACAATGTCTCGCAGCGCCCTCTGTTCGCGTTTTTCGTTTCGTAGCAACATAATGCAGTCATTTCGAATGTAAACAAGCGCCGTCACTATTCAAATTGGCCTCGCAACAATTTGCAGATGAGTTTCATTTCTCGAGGAAACTGCCCGGTTGATAACCCACGCATTTGCATTAACCAGTGACCGATACACTTTAAATCAATTTGCTCGATTTTGCGTCAATTCAACGCCGCAACCATCTAATCGCTCTTTTTGTTCCCTCGTTACTTCTTTTTTTGTTCTCTCATTTTATTTTCCACACTGCCCTCTCTTTTTTTGCGTACCGCCAACTCATCAATTATGCTAACCAAATTAGTCCAAATTATGGACTAATTTCGCTTCTTAACCCGTTTTGTCCGCCATTTCCATAGTTAAACAGAGCAAAATAAATTTCATCCTCTTTTACGGCGAATTTCGCGTTTTCAACCACGTTCGAGGTCTTAGTCCGCCGACAGAATCAAGTTCGCGATCTCTTTTAAGAGAGCGCGAGAGAGAAAACAAAAAAAACCTCAACAAAAGTTAATAAAAGTTATATATACCAAAGACGAATTTAAATTTATAAGCCATTGTTTGTCCGGGTTTTTGAAAGTCTGAGAGAAAAAAAATTTTTTTCTCCGCCACCGAAAATGACCACAGAAGAATATCACTCTCGGTATATATGGTTTTCGCTCATCAAAAATTCATCACTGACGCAAAAAAAAGTAATCTCGGTATTTTTGTCTGATGCTTTGTCGACGTCTTTTGACTGAAAATTCGATTAAAAATTGACTCTTCCAAGCGCCACGAAAAGCACGGCGACAACGAAAATTAAAACGACCAACGTTGAGCTCTCTCTCTCTCTCTCTCTCTCTCTCTCTCTCTCTCCCTCTCTCTCCCTCTCTCTCTCTCTTGCAAGAGAACTCGTACAAGCGCAAAGGTGCAATGACTGTGACTGAAACGGAGAGAGAGAGAGAGAGAGAGAGAAAGAGAGAACGAAACAGCGAGAGAGAGACGGCTGCTTGGCGTGACGTCATGTTATACCTGAGTCAGCCTGAAAGAACTTTGAAGCGCCGTTGCGTCAGTTTTTTCTTTCTTTATCACTCTCGTCCTCGGGTGCGTGAATCATAGCGTACTCATGCACTAACATATGAATCGTTACACGTTTACGCGCATTCCGTATTTTTCATTCATATTTCAACCACTGTGTCGAAATCATTTTTAAAACTCTTTAAGATTAAATTTAACACGATAAAATTAAAACGACAATATAATATGCTGTTTAATTTGTTGGTAATTTGAATTAACACTAGGTTTTTGAGTTGTGATAGAGAGAAATAATATTTGCACAACTCTTACCGTTCTATTTTCAATTTGATAAATTTTAATGGTTCGAGCTGGTATATTTACAAGAACGAGTAAAAATCAAAGTATCATACAATAAATAATTGGCAGAATAATAATTGCCAATTCGATTGCTAAAATATCTTTAAATTACACTTATTCATCATATTTTTCACAAACATATCATTTTCATCAATTAGTGAAATATTTATAGAGAACACCAAATTAAAATGAACTATCTATAATTTTAATTTTTGTATGCAATTTTTGTGAAACAGTCACTTTTGATATTATAAAATCTGATTGGATTTCTTTCCTTTTACAGTTTTCCAATTTGAAATGGTCAATTAATTAAAATGTACAACAAATTAGCCCATCGGTGAATAATCAGATTTTGCATCTGTTTGGGTAACTGAATTTCAGATATGATTTTGCAAAATGTTGTCTCGGTTCTGAATTACAGATTGTTTCAATTTTCATTTGTTTGTTCATTTAACTTGTTTGGTTGAGATTTGAAATGAATTTTGTCAAAATGAAGTAAAAAAATAGTAAAATGTTTAAATAACGGCCGGTAGGCAGAGTGATCATCAGAGTGAAAGTTTATTTTTGGATGAGTTGTTATCTTTGGAGTGATAAAATTCATAAGACAGGTTTTCTGGTTTCCTTCAAAATCAAAAGACGCTCCAGAGTTGTATAAATCTGCTGGCAATCAAATCTGCTCGTATGTATATTATTAATACATGAGTTGGACGTAGTTACGCGTGATGCACCGTAGCAGATGTAGCCCTTATGCTTTTTGCCACTCCAACGACTTTGCTGTGCTCGAATATCTTGGCGTCAAATCGATAACCAATTTAACATTGCCAGACTAATCTCTACATAAGTGATAAAATGACGCGTCACTTCTTGCAGGCAGTACCGAGTATGACTAATTCATATAGTTCAATCGAAACATGTCCCAAGTCTGCTGCTTATTCGCTCTACCATGTTTTCTATTTATCTAATACGCGAATACTTGGGTGCACAGCTTATAATGCGATTTCCTTTGACAAAACAATTCTTGCATGACAAACAGAATAAAACTTCGGATGCTGCAACACATAACTCTTCAGTAATCCAGCTAACCTTTTATTTTTATACCTTTTTTTCTGTTGTTTTACAACATTTTCATATTATCCCCTTTTAGTTCTTTTCATCTGCCTTTTTGTGAATTTATATACAATACTTTCATTTTAAAGGGACTTTCGAGAGCCAAAAATGACAAAAAATTATCACCGTTATCATTATTATCAACAACAAATATTATACAACATTTTTTCATGGTAAGCAGAGATTCTAACATTACAATTCTAATATTATAAATTACAATCGATTTTTCTAAATTTATTGTTTCAACATCTTCACTGAATGAATTTCGTTGGCTTTTTGAATGTAGCTGAATTTCTTAATTATTAAGATTTTAGTACAATAGAAAAGTAATTAAAATTTAATTCTAAAAAAGTAACATGCTTTTTTCAGACAGCATTCCCTTAATTGCAGAGTTGCAAACAAATGAAAAAAAAAATTTAAATTAAATTATATATAATTTATTATGTATAAATTTTTAATTTAAAAACAATTACTAAATAAAGAAATATACAAAATTAATCGAATTTTTATTAGCATGTGGAGGAACGAAATAAATAATAAATAACACAAAATAAAGTAAATTTTCATTAGAAATTTAAATTTTTATTTAAATGAAAACCAAATATTTTTTCTTGAATTTCCAATGAAAATTTGATACATTTCCAAATTTTGGTCAATTTGTATTAATTTATATTATAATATTATATATAAAATGTATTTTTTATACAAATATGTAAATAATAATTCAAGTAAATGAGAATTCTTTGTGCTTGATTTAAATCGTGACTTTTTTCTCGACTTAAATCATGATTTAATGAATTAAGGATTTAAATCAACTGATTTAAATCATTGCAGCCCTGCGTCGTTCATGCACAAAGAGACTTTTATGTACTAAAAACGACATAATTTCACGAGAATATAACGATAATGATTTGATTGCAGCATCCCGTTAATAAATTGTATTCGTATTTTTGATATGACAATTATAAACAAACAGTTGAGATTTGAAAATAAATAAATAAGAAATTATGTGGCAAAATGTACTGTTATTTTCGATCTGGCCAGAGACAGATGTTTATTGATTATCTGTTCTATTCATGGGATGCAAACGGCTACTCTCTTTTCTTTCAAACAGAGAAACATAAAACGGAACAATAATATTAATAGCAATAGTACTAATCGTATTATCTCGTTAAAGATATAGTTAGTTAGTTTAAAATGAAGGTTCTATTGCGTGACGCCATTGTGGCATTGTTTCACCGGCTGCGTACGCTAAGAGGACATTCTACTTGCGTATTAACAAGTCATTTGACAAAAAGGGATTAGAATTGATGTTCTCATAATTAAAACGTTTGCATCAAAATAATCATACGCTACTGAGATCCCTCAACGTTTTGCCTACGCCAAGGCGGTTGTTATCAAAACAAACGTATGAGTGCTTTGCATTTTTCACATTTTTCTCCCGGTTCAACGTTTCTGGCAGTTTTCACATTTTTAATAAAACTTGGTTGAAAGTAGACAAAAACAGCGAAAAAAATGACAAGAAAAAAAAACAATTTTTACAAGACAAAGAGTGATGAAAAAAAATGCCGTTGGAAAATAATAAAGGTACTAATTAATGAAATTTAGCAGGGACGCCTAATATGGATGTAAAGTGAATCATTCCCTTCGTTAAATACATTGGAGAACGGTTCATTGTGTTCTTTTTAATGTAGCAGCGTTCGCGTGAATGTGGCTTAAGCACTGCTCATCTGAGCTCTCTTTCAGACCCTTTAATCGACATCCCATTTCTTCCTTTCTTCTTTCTTCCTTTCGTTCGCTCATTCATTTAACTTTGATTAAATGAACGAGCTTCCATGCGACAAATCACAAAGGAGCCGCGCGCTACGCTAGTTACAAACGCGAGCATAGACAAAAATACCTTCCTTCATTCAAAACCTTATCGGCCATCAAAACTCACATTTTATTTAACATTTTTTTTTTATAAAATACTCCCCTTGCACTATCCTATTTCTAGAAGAAAAAAAAAATCCTTTTTCATCTTTTTTAACAACAATTTTTTTTATCAAATTTCTATGTATTCTATATTACAGGTAAGGAAATAGTTTTTGTTAATAATTCAAATTATTCATGGAATGATAACTTTTTATTGTTTTATTTTATACTTTTTATAATTTTTTTTTCAAATTTTTATGCGTTGTAAGTTAAATAAAAGTGCTTCTTGAAAATGTTTTCTTTTTAAAATTGTGTAATTAAATTTTGTATTTGAACTATTATAAATCTCTTATTACAGCAAAGGACAAAAAGGGAACGAAAGATGAAATTAATCGAAAGTCCAGAAACACAATTGTTCGTGCGCCGAAAAGTCGTAAAATGAGATTGCAGCTAAAGTAAATGAGTGCGGTTTTGCTCTCTGTCGGATGACGTGACGTCACGCAAGTACAAATATGTGTGTTATTTTGAAGATGCGGGTCCCTGTCAGCGCTATCTTTTTGTCAACGTCACAGCCGTCAACCTTGTCCCTTTTTTCTCCCCTTCCACACACGCTGTTCAGGACTTTTTTTCATCGCGCCAACATCAATTTAAATCAATTAGTCGTTCATCAGCTTTTTTTCTCTTCTTTTTCAACATAACGAACGGTAACAAATCTGCTTTTCCAAATGAAATATACGTTCTAAAAAAATGTCAAAAAGAAATTAGAAAAAAAGTTTAAGAATAAAAGTGCCAATGCAAAAGCAAAAATTTCTTTTACAAGCAACAATTGTTGCTACAATAAAAAATGTTAAACTGTTTTTATTGAGCACGCGGCGAATTTTATTGGTAGCAGATTCGGTTCATTGCTTAAGCAACGTTATGGGTGTACATGTAATTACCCACCTAAAAGCTAGAATATTATAGTCGACGAAAACGGTTAGACGATAAAATTTTATGGCGCGTTCGAGGTGTAAGTAAAATTAATCAGAAATTATCTCGGAAATTATAATTAGTTCGATACAGCAGGATATACACCGTAAAAATAATAGTGTCTTAAAATGTACACTTTTTTGTAGATATTTCAAATCATCTATTAAATCCTTAATAAATTAAGACAGTGGAGTTTTTATTTTAGATTTTTTACGTCCTAAAACTAAGACATTTTTTATTCTCAACGGTCACACTGGGGTCACAAGTAAACATATACGTATTTTAAATAATGAATCTCGGTTGTTATATGTGAAGATTCTACTTTAATTTTATATGGTGGTGATCAAGTTTAGACTCAACTTAACCGATTTCCAGAATTTAACTGTTATTTCAAAACAAACTATACGTTGGAGTAACACTATTTTAAAATCATTCGATGCCTTACCAGGAAATTAAAAAAAAATTGCTTATTTTCACAGAGATCAGTATTATAGATATCTTTTCAATGTCAGTTACAAAAGACCCTCTTTACATCAAAAGACTTTTTAATTTTCATTATGCATCATATAAAATTTATGAGTTAAACAACGAAATTATTTTGTGCTGAATGATTCCACGTTTTTTTAAATTTTTCATATGATTCTCAACAAAATTTGAAAACAAGTATCTTAACATTAAGATAATCTCTTAATCGATATCTTTTAAGACACATGTATCTTAATTTGAGATGTTAAATTATTTCAAATTAAAAGGTGTCAGATTTAAATTTAGACATTTTGAAATACAACGTGAATTTAAGACACGTTTACATGTGTCGTAAGAGACATTGTCCCTGTTATTTGCCGAAAAAGAAAAAAACTTAAAAAGGCGTTGATTAAAGGAAGAAAATATACATTTGTTAATTTTTGCTCCGTATCCTTGTTATTTTGTTGAAAAAAAGAAATTAAAAAGGCATCAAGTATTAGCAATTTTTTCCCCCTCCTTGAATAGCATGAATGAGTTATATTCAGCGTGTAAGCAATTCCCGACGGACGAAAGAGGGTGAGAGGAACCGAAACAAAAACACAGCGAGATCTATTCGGATTCATCAATTAGCGTCATGCTATAATATTGAAGCATATAAGCACTGGTGCAAACAGTGCATCAATATTTTAGGACATCACCAAATGAACATCAATTCTATGCGTGCATTTCTTCAAATATTATTCAGCGTATGTTAATATCACATTAATTAACAAACCTGAAATACCGCTGATATTTTAATTCGGTGAATTTCAAATAAAACAAATTTGAACACCATCTCTAACAAGAATTTAATACAATTTATTTCTTTAATGAAAACAATTATATACAAAATTGAATTCAAATTAACTGAAAGCTTATTAAATTTAAGACAATTTTGTAATTAAATTGAATTCTTATAAAATTTTATGTTATGTAATGTATTTTAATTATTGCTTTCAATTGTATTTTTTTTTTTTTTTTTTCGTATCGTTAGATTTATATTTTATTTTCATGTTTTGAATGTAGCTGGTTTCTTTTCATATTTGAAAAATGAGCACGGATGCATAATTAAGCATTAAATAAGGGTAATGAAAAAACAGTTATGCACTGATACATTTAACACTTGGGAATGAAAAAAGCCGCAAACGTTTTCCCAGCCAATCTGCATAATGTCGCGCGACTTTTCTTTGTGCAAGTTATTAGTTAATAAGCGATTTTAGTCTTGTTTGGCAGCCGATGTACAGTCACGGTTGATCATGTACGTGCGAACTCAAAAAGGGTGTTGGACGCTGCCATTGTAGTTCACTGGCATCTCGACCATTTCACAGGAGCCTCGATATTTGACACGTGATCTGAAATTACATCGAGTATTTGCGCTTCTCGATTTCTTCATATAGTATTTATATCAGCCATACCTTAAACATCCACTCGATCAGGTATTATAAAAAAAATTTTAACGAAATCAGGTTAAACCGCTTTTTCACAGCAATGCAGCCTGACAGGGACATGCGTTTGAAAAATCAAAAACATTTTTCATCAATTTCTGACGATCAATCTTATGCCACTTTTTTATAAAAAAAAATCTCTTTCGCATTGCCATTTTCACTTTCCAAATTTAAAAACATGGAGCACTTATTAAATCTTAAAATGATTTGTCATTTTATTGTTTTGTTTGAATCAAGGTAATTAGATATTTCACGTCAAACTTTGGTTTGATAACAAATGGTTCAAACGATTAATGAAAATTGAAAAAAAGAAAAAAAATTGGCATTGATTACGCCAGGTTTGTTTGTGCGAAGGTAAGTACAAGGGCGACTTGGTGTTGGTAGGCACGCAGGTATATACTCTATCCAAGCTGAGCATAACCATATTGTACGTCTAATGTCACACGAGATAGTATAAGTAAGCAATGAGCAAGCAAATTTGAGATAAAGTTTAATCTCACGGTTCTCGGGTGCAAGTTATGGATACATGTCCAGTCTGTTCGGTCGCGCAACCCTTTGCACCATTATCATCGCGCGGCAACTGTTTTCCTGCCACGATTTTGCAACTACACATGCTAGGTCCGGCCTAAATAATTGACCACAACTAACTAGCTTGCACATTTCCCACATTCCTCTATCTTGTCCCTTTCTTTGTCTTTTATGTGTAAATTAAGCCAATACCAAATTCTCTCCACTTTGACAACAATTCGCCTTTCTTGTTGTATTAACGAACAATTAGGAGAGAAACCCAAATATTTCATTACGTCTGCCATTGATTTTCGTTTTAGTCAACATATGAATAATTATATTTCACATTGCATCGCAGTCGTTTCTTCATTCATTATAGTTATTATTATTTTCAATTTATGAGAAAAAAAAATGGTATGAAAATACGTTGTCGATGAAAAAAATTGGTGCACGTTAGGTTTCATTTGAAAAGAGATTCTGGGTACAGCGAGGAGGTCCTGCGCATGCGCCGACCTAACGAATAAGAGAGGAACGTGAGGCCCCGAAGCCCGTATTTCCAAGATACTCACAGCACAAAGAAAACGTAGTCCCACAACTCAGTAGCGTATCAACTTGACATTTTGAGCTCCGATTTTCAGTTACATGTTACATTTATTAAGTTATACAAACCATACAAAATAATATTTATTATTTTATAAATAATAAATCAATATCAAATAATATTTTTGTTGCCAACGATTGAATCAATAAACAAAACAGCAATTTAAATTTTAAATAGAATCAACGCTGTTTTTCATTTTTAGTACTTTATTTCCTTTCTGTTATTATTATTATTATTATTATTTTTTTTTTTTTTTGTAAATCTGTTTGAATCTCATTTTGAAATCACATCAGAAAGTTAACCAGGACACGTTGGTCTGTACAAACAAGACTGAATTTCACAATAGCATCAAACTAAAAGTATTGTACAAAATAATTGATCCCGTCGAATTATTCAATAGTAAGTAGGTGTAATTACAATACATGGAGCAAATGAAAGTAAAATCGAACAGCTTGGTCGGTCAGACGAATCACAATTAATTTGTAACGATTATTCACTTTTTTTTCACGTCTCCCCCACACTTTTCAACTTGGATGTATGTAAATTCCGTGGCTAAAGCGTGTAAATTGAACATTCGAAACAAACAACTGATTGGAGTCAGAATTGATGAAAAATAAAAAAGAGATTTTCATCGAAAACACACTCGGTGAGCAGACAAACAAATGCGAGGGAGACAAGCAAATGTTTATGTATAAATTGATTGATCAAATGCTTCATTTCGTTTGTTTTTATTGCCACGATATGGAATTGATAATAAACAGTTGATTAATTTTCAGTGAGTTGATGAGATGTACAAGTCTGTGTTATGTGTAAACAAACCAAACCATAGCTTATTGTTTAATCATTTTTCAATGTACTGAATGAAAAGTTATTACATTGAAGAAACGTTAAATGTATAACAATAATAAAGAGCAGAAAAAAGTGATATAAATAAATAATCAAACGAGAAAAAGAGGGAGAGAGATTGTAAAAATGAGGGATAAAAAGAGAATTGCATTAAGTTGGTTGGATGAAGAAGAAGAAGGATAAATAGAAAAAGAAAAATAAAAATAAAAAGTGTAAAGTTAAAGGTAAACAAAGACTAAAAATGTGAGCAGAGGCATGACAAAGCCATGTCAAAAGCGACGCCATCTTAAGTTTGTGGAGGGTAAATAAGGCTCAGGAAGGCCCAAACTGATCGAAGTGAAGCTCGGTCTCATGAGATACGACAAGATAAGCGTTTGATAAGATTATGACGGATCAATTTGGCACTTACCAAGACACGTCGAGAGAGCAGCAAGGAGGACAAAGCCGAGACAAAGTCGGAGCGCGCTGGAGCGATTGGGCCTCGCCCAACGTCGGTCCCCGGTGCGCTCAGCCATCACTGTATCCTTTTCAACACACTTCGAATTCGCGGCCCACTCGTTTTGTGTTTGGCGTTGAACGAAAACTCGAATCAAACTAAACCGTCTGTTTGTTAAGATACAAGCGTACCAATTGTTGACACATCTGATCACTCTGCGGACACTTGAAGGGTAAGAAAAAGAAAAGGAAACAAAGGGCCGACGAGAATAATCACTAGGATGAGAAAAAGCCGTCAGAACGCATGGTGGCCCATCGGTAGCGCGCGATTTTCAAAACCGACGACAATCCACAAGCGCCAAGTTGCGAGCGGGAACGCGCTTGGCCGACTGATCTCGCGCGCCGCGCGCGCTCCTCGCGGTGAACGAACGCCGACGCTGGCCACCGGCGATCCGGCGGATCTTGCCGAAACCGCCCGAGCGATCGCGTGCATGCCAGCGTGCCGCACCGAACGCCGGCCTTCCCGCCCCTCCTGACTACTTGTTGATCATCCAACGACGTCGCCCGAGTTCACGGGGCCCCGCGAGAATCGAGATCCACCTGTGCGCGTTGCGCGACTCACGCCATCGGCTCCTCTCCCCCTCTCCCCTCTTTCCTCCAACGATTCTTTCGCTCTGTCACAGCCGCTTTTCCAACGCTCCGCGCTTCAAACTTTACATACTTTTGCACACAAAACAGTCATCCACTTCACATAATCCAATCAGAATCGATCAGCTGTCGAATACTTCACTCTCATTTTGTTTTAATTGCTTAAACAATCCAGCAAGAAGCAACAGTAGGATCCAACTTTCAGCAGTCTTATTTTGTTATTGTTTTCGTGATTTTCCCTGTTCGATCACATCTGGATAAAAACTGCATACAAATCAATCAAACAATAATATAGATTAAAATAAATATTAGATATGCATTTCAAGCTAAATATTATCAAGCATCATTACAAATTTATGCAAATTGAAACTAAAATAGCATATTTCTGGACGGAAAAACTTCTGTAATAATTTAATCAACTTTTTATTTTCAGATGTTAAAAGCTGATCTGTTTATAAAAAACAAGTTATAGTCATACAACAACAATTTTGTGTCTGTAGCTCAAAACTTGTTTTTTTTTTTTTTACCTAAAAAGAAGTTCGGGATCACTACGAATAGTTTTTCATAGAAGAGCCATGTTGTTTATACGGGTCACGCTGAAACTTTAAACAAGCATTTTTAGAATAATTCTCATCCAAGTTATGAATTTTTATACAAATTTGCTGCTAAACATTTTTTAAATAATTTTTTCTTTATGTTACTATGGATAAGTTTTAAATAAAAACATTGATTTATTAATCTTAATGCTAATTGTATTTTACAAAGAACAATCAATCTGTCAATTAATTTTAATAAATAATGTATTTGTAATTTCGATATTATTTTATAAACAGAAAAAATGATCAAATATAATTAAATGTGATCATAATTATGTAAATTATTCTTATCCTGTATATTTTTTTTTTTTTAATTTTCTAATTCAGATTTGTCAGGTAATGGAGTTAGAGTAATTATGAAACGTGGGGTAATGTGTATGACACTACTGAAATTGTGTTGAGACAATCAATCAAAAAATTTTGCAAAAAAAAATATTTCTTTACAGTTATAGCGGTGAATTATTTTAATTTATGTACGATTTCTATTTTGTATGAAAAAAAAAAAAAAAAATTGAAAAAACAATTTTGTTTAAGTTCCCATTCGTGGATGATCGTTGGATATGGTCGTTAGAGGATTAAGTTTGCGATAAACAATTCAATGCTCAACTTTGGTTTCACTTCGATTTTCATACAAGACATATAAAAATTGAAATAGAAAATATTTGAAAAATATAAAACATATGTTGCGAATTCAAACATAAAGCTTTACATTCATAGACTCTTTCGGTGCACTCAGGGGGTATGACACCCTGAAATGCGTGAATTTGGAAGTGATATTCAATGTTCAATATTTTGAATAAAAGTCAATGTAATTAAATCAAACTTTTTTTATGTTTATTAATAATTATTAAACTTTCATTTTAGCAATCCTAACCGATTTTTGATTTGTTCAATGTACTCAAAATCATATGTAATATTTAGTGATTAAAAATATATTTGTAATCTTAAAAGTGTACTTAATTAATTTATCAACTAACTGATCACGAACAAGTCTCAACAACACCAGAAAATCATATATTTCAAGGTTTTTATATAGCATATAATTCACATAGCTCACTATTAGTATTTTGTTGATGATTTTAAAAACAATACTAATACATGCCAGTCAGTTTTATGCGTTTTATTATTATTTATCAAGTTTTTTCACAAAAATATGTTATAACAGTTGTAAACTTACAAAACTAAACTTGATGACGAAATGAAATTGTATTCACCAGTTTGTTTTCATTAAAAATTACATAATAAAATTGGTTCTTAATAACAAAAATTTTAATAATATACAAGCAATCGTTGTCCCTAGTACGAATTTTGTTGTGAAAATCCATCAAACTTGCTACTCTACTAAACTTTTTGGAGTTATACCAAAAATCTCCCATTGGCTAATTTGGTTTTTTTTATCAGTGCTACATTGAATCCAAGCGTTACATGCAGCATAATCGTCTGGCCAGTGTATCCGGTTCGGGCATAATCATCAGGCTTTGATCTGAAAGCTGATTTTACAAAATGAAAGGTGACATCCCTTATCACCTTATTAGTCATTAATTTTTTTATTACACAAGATGAATTTTTTTTTTTAATGTTTAACGACTGAATATTATTCTTTGAGCATTAAAGATCATGTAGAATTTTGTTTAAAATGTAATTTAAAAGAACTTAGTTATTGATTTTCTAATAACAAAAAACGGTACATTTTAATTTTTGAAATTTTATTAAATAAATGACATTTAGACAAATAAAATATAAATTAATAAAATCGATGCAACAGTATATTTGATTCGATTTTATAAAATTTTTATAATTTAATGAAAATTGATGACAAATATAAAATAAGGCCATTTTTTGCGGAAATGAATCAAGCAAAAAATGATAAATAATTTAATTGAAAAATACAGTTAATGATCACAACTAATTAATGAGCATAGCAAGAAAAAAAATGTCATATTGTTAAATAAAAATAAAACCAAAACAAATATCACGATTTTGCAATATTTTATTTTTGGTGTCAAAATTGTATTTATTTTTAAAATTAAAAAAGAATATTTGCATCATGTTCATTTTTTTAGAAAAATGATAAATTATCGAAAAAAAAATTTAATATTAAAAAATTGAACAGAAATATTAATTACAGCTGATTATGTTAAAAACATAAATTGATGATTAACTAACTATTGCATGTTACTTTTTTCTATTCAATCAAAAAATATTTCTAACGAAACTCTAAAAACGTGTCAACGATAGTAAAATAATTATGAATATTAAACATTGACCTGATGAAAAGAGGAAACGTGTACTTTGGTACTTTATAATTTAATAGTAAAAAAATTGCCACATTGTGTTAAAGGTAATGTATCATTATAAAGATTGTCATCAACATTCGACAAGAGACGAGTTTCAGGAATTGAATAATTGATTACACCGAACAATTGGATCAATTGCATGAGAATCGAATAAAATAAATAATTGAAAAATTAGATCGCTTGTAAAATATGTTTTGCACTTTTTAAAATATAAAATATTTAAATGCTTTTCAATATTAATTGCTTTGCTGAGATTTGACTATTTTATTCTGAAAACATATGAGAAACATGACGAGAATAGCATAGAGAGAGTGAGAGTGAGAGAGAGAGAAAGAGAGAGAGAGAGAGAGAGAGAGAGAGAGAGAGAGAAAAGAAAAAAGAACAATTTATTCTAATTTGATAACCGAAAAAACCGACTGATTGAATTTTTTTTATTTAATTTTCTGTACACCAGTGCTGTTGTATTGCCAATGTTGATTTGCTTTTTTTTACAACTTTTGAGGTTTCATTTAGTTTATATCAAAGTTTCATTTGAAAAAAGTATCACATCCATTTCACAGAATTTATTTTATTTTCAATAGTTTTAAATTAAAAATTGTGTCCTGGCCATTTATTTTTCATCTCTAATGGTTCTTTTGTAAATTTATTGAACAATTTTCTTTTCAGCTCGAAATGAACAGTGATGTTTTTTCTTTCCGTTTGCAGTACACTACACGTGCAATGGTTTTTACATCATAAAAATGTATTCGTATGCTCGACTTAACACTGCGATATTATTAAATCATAGAGTTAGTCGTTTCCACATTAAATTAAGACAAGATAAGTACGCAATTGTATTTTCACTATGCTTACACATGAATCGAAAAATTACCTCTATTAAAAATTATTTTTCAAATGATAAGATCAACATTTATAAACTTTGTTATTTTACAGAATATACAACTTAAATTAGGACAAAATTAATTAAGAAATAGAAATAATGTTAATCTAAGGAAATAATCTAACAACATTGGTGAATAGTGAATAGTTTATTTGTTCCAGGTCCTCTAAGTACTCGAAGTAAATCAAGATTGATTTGAAGAAGCGTGGGAAATTTGAAGGTCTTTTCAAGTGGGTATCCAAATCCAAATGGTTAATGCACAAAAAATCCTATTGTCAAAAGAAGATAATGACAATTTTTCAGATAGGTAAACGTTCGATCATAATTTTGATTGATTATAAAAAGGGCATAGAATTATCTATAATGTTTTTTATCTAAAAATTGTTCTCATTTTGATATTGAAATCAATGTAAATGTCGAATCATTTTTAAAATTTTGCATGCATTCACATTTGTTTAAAAATTCTTTAATATAGAGATTTTTCTTTAAATTTGATCTATCTTATATGACTCATAATTATGAAAAGTATATTGCAAAACCGCATCGTGTTTTGCAACGTTCTCTGATAATATTGAGCTGACATCTCGTGATACCTGATCGCATTAGAGCAGTGGAGATTCGTCGGTACAAAAATCAGAGTGTCAAAAAGAGTGTAAATAAAAACATACTGTAACATCGTTCAGGCATCGTATCATTTGTTATATAGTTGTGAATAATTCAAAATGTTCATTGTCACGAAACAAATTGACAGTACAAATATCAGTCGACTCTGTCGGACTTGTTTGCAAGAAGATTGTGACAAAATGGTCTATCTTTTCGTCGGTCCAGCAGGATCATCACTCGCCGCAAAATTGCGTTCACTATCCTGTCTCGATGTACTGATACAAATTTCATCACAAATTAAAAAATTTTCATTCTTATTGAATATATTTTTTATTCATTAATTCATTTTTTTAGGTCTGCCAAGGAGACGGTTTACCTGAAAGAATGTGTGATCGTTGTGTTACAAGAACAGAGTCGGCACTTTTGTATAGAGAACAATGCAGAGCTGCAGATCGAGCTTTGAGACAAGCAGCAATGAAGGTTCAGATTTTGTAGATTAATATATTTGAAACACGAATATTTTGCGGGCAGATATATACAGAATATTGAAATAATATTGTACTTGTAATAATATAATGTGATCTTATATTTTCTTTAACTTCAAAATGCGTTTTGTACTGCAATTACCAAATGACCCAATTTTTTACAAACAGACAGGATTTAGATTAAACA
Source organism: Trissolcus brochymenae (assembly GCA_030523145.1). Lineage (NCBI taxonomy): Eukaryota > Metazoa > Arthropoda > Insecta > Hymenoptera > Scelionidae > Trissolcus > Trissolcus brochymenae. Next base: position 31,646 of record JAQQRF010000498.1, read on the forward strand.
AATGTTAAATAAGTTGAATGTTAAATATATTATTTTTTTTTTTTTTAGGTAGCTGGTGTCACACCCTACACGACAGCTGCTGGTTGCAAATTATTTCAAGAGAACCAGGCATTTGTACCAACTCAAAACAACCAGAACACATTCAAATGCGTGGAATGTGGAGCACTATTCATAAACTATCAAGAATTGTTGGCTCACAAGAAGCTCCATCTGCCGTTCTACGAGGACAGCAACATCCCTCTACACGTTTTTGAATCACACATGGGGTATTCGAATTTGTCACACCAAAACTATGGCATGAATTACAGCATGAATGTAAACAACGTGCAACAAAACCAGTCGTCGGTCATTATATCCAATATGTCGAATCCCATGCAAATGAACGACAGAAGCGGCCAGTTGGACTATCCTCTGATCGACTATTCTTTACCGAATAAAATTCCAAATACAAATCACAGTTACACGCCGAGTAGTGAAAACATTGATGTATCCGGCGACGAGGAACACATTGAAATAAGCGACTCCAATATATTTACCCGTCACGATGACCAAACGTGCGAAAATTTAATCCAGGATTTATCTTATTCAAGGACAAACGTCAATGATTACGAAGTCATTCAGAATCTGCATTATTCTCATAATACCGAGATAGATATTCATGAAACCACCAAGTCGATGAACCATCAGATGCAAAATCAGATGCAAAATCAAATTTTAAGTAAAATCAGCGTTGATGAAATTGATGAGGTCCAAAATCAGATGTTGCCGAAACCTGATAGCAGTGATGGTAAAATTAATGAGATGCAAGATCCAATTCTACCTAAGGTTGTTGAGAAAAAATTCAAATGCGAGGAGTGCTCGAAGAGTTTTTCACAAAAGTCGAGATTGAGATCGCACGTTCTGACTCACAGTAATTTGAAACCTTTCCAGTGTAATCACTGTAATAAGGCTTACACTTTGAAGAGTAAATTAAACGCTCACGTGCGCCTTCACACGAAGCGAAACGTCCACACATGCAGAATTTGCGACAAGGAGTTCTCGTATCCTTCGTATCTAAAAGAACACGAGAAAGTGCACGAATTAAAATCCGGCCCCGAACCAATCAAAAATTTTGAATGCACAGTCTGTCAAAAGAAGTTTCAGGTGGAAAAGAATTTGATCCTCCACCTGAGGCTGCATAGTGACACAGACGTTCTAAGCTGCGAGTTCTGTGACAAAAAATTTAGCCGCAAGTACCACCTGAAGATGCATCTGAAGATGCACCAAGCTGCCAAAACGCACAAGTGCGACTATTGTGAAAAATGTTTTACCCTTAAGTGCAATTTAGTCGAACACTTGAGGATCCATACAAAAATGAAACCCTTCCGATGCGAAACTTGTGGCAAATGTTTTGCACAATCCAGTCATCTAAAAAGTCACAAAACTTCACACGATAATACGCGTTTGCACCAGTGCAAGATTTGTGGAAAACGGTTCAAACTGTCGAGTCACCTGAAACGGCACACTAACTTACATACGGGTGGTAAAGTTTACAAGTGCAACGAGTGCGGCCAATTGTTCTCCCATTCGTTCAGTTTAAAGAGACATTCCAAAAAACACACCGAGTCCTATTAACTGATTAGTCTGAAACTTATTTTTGTACAATTGTATATACAAATTTAATAGAACAAATTTTATAATGAGGTATCAGTTATTACTTTCACATCTGAACTATACCTGTGAAGAAAGAAACATGCAGGTTACACGCGTGTTATCTGTGCGTGTTATGAATATATTTGTAACTTTTGTGTCACGTCTGGTTTATACATGAGACAAGTATATCAGATGAATAATACATGCGAATTCAAAATCCATCTCGAAAAGTGCTGTCCAAGCAAAGAAACAACACAAGGATGTGTGATAGAACTGATTTTTTAAGATTATAAAAATGTATTTATTATTCTTTTTTTGATGTATTTTTAAACAAGATTTTGTTTAAAAATGTATTAGTTGTCTACTCCAAGAAGTAATAGGAATTCGGTTCGAACGGCCGGTTTTAATTAAAGTTAAGTTAAGATTAATAAATAACATCAAACTATGTTTTAACAATTTTCATTTGTTGTTATGATGGTCATGTAAAACTTTGGTCAGAATATCGAGTCCTTCTCGAAGCTGCTCCTCATTGATGACAAGTGGCGGCAAGATACGAAGAATGCGATCGTGTTCAGCCCTCGTTAGCACTCCTGCTTTAAGCAGTTTCAAACATATCTCCCAGCCGCTTCCAAATCCTGCAACATTACAGAATGATAATAACCAAGATAAATTTTTCCCTTAAGATCTAATGAACTAACGAACCTTCTCGCAGTTCCACCGCAGCCATCAAACCTCGACATCTCACATCCGAGGCTATCTCCTTGGGTAATTTTCCGAGAGTATTTTTAATTACAATCTCCATCCTCCTAGCATTTTCAGCTAGATTTTCCTCTTCCAAAATTTTGACCGCCTCTATGGCTATTCTCATCCCAAGGGGATTCCCACCGAACGTGCTTCCATGCGAGCCTTTCTTTAAATTCAATATGTGCTACAAACAATCATTTTTATATTCCAGAAATTATTAATCCCCTAATTGATGAAACAATTTGTTCAAGTTTGTCATGAGATATCTCACTTGGTCATACGCCAGAACTCCCGAAACTGGATACATCCCCCCGCCGAGTGCTTTTCCCAAAACCACCATATCCGGTCTTACGTTTTCGTGGTCAACCGCAAGTCTTTTGCCAGTTCTGCACAATCCTGTTTGAACTTCGTCGGCTATCCATAGCACGTTATATTTCGTACAAAGGTCCCTAACTCCTTTAAGGTAACCTGGCTAATCACATCCATCAACATTTTAAATTATAATTCTATAAAAAAAACTCTCTTATCATACTCAAGCAAATGAATTTGTTTGATTTAAAATGATTCTAGAGAGCACAACTATTGGCATCTTTTGATTTTATTCCGAATGATCAGTATGCATAAAAATTAATAGAAAAAAGTCCAAGATGTGCTTGAATGATATCTCTACTAACTATGAAACTGCAACTATGCCTCATTTCATACAACAGTTTGCTATATTAAAAAATGATAAAGTAAGCCTTTTTGTAAAGCTTAAAACTCCTTCTAAACCTCTTTAAACACATACAAATTACATACTTTTGGTATTATAACTCCAGCCTCGCCCTGAATAGGTTCCATCATAAAAGCACAGATATTCAGATTTGACTTCAAGATATTTTCAAGAGCACGTAAATCATCATATGGGATGATTTCGAAATTTGGCATGTAAGGCCCAAAGTCCTCCCTCAATTCGGGAAATGATGATGAGGATACGGCCGCCAGAGACCTGCCCCAAAAGTTATTCTCAACAAACACTGTGGTCGCTTTATACATGGGAATCTTTTTTATTTTGTAGCCCCAACTTCTGGCGATTTTCAAGGCTGTCTCTCCTGCTTCGTTACCTATAAAAATTGCGTTTAAATTTGTTAAGTACATTTTTGTAAAACTACATTATTCATTCAGGAGGTATATAATTTTAAATTATTTTATAAAGTTACCTGTATTCATAGGCAAAAATCTGTCATATCCCATCAATTGCGTGAGGTATTCGCAAAGCATCCCATGGTATTTTGAATGGAAAGCTCTGGACGTGTGAGTCAAAGTGCCAACTTGTTCCTGCATTACTTTTACCAATCTTGGATGACAGTGGCCTTGACTCAAGGTTGCGAACCCGCCTAAAAAGTCAAAGTACCTTTTTCCCTCGACATCCCAAGCAAAAGAACCTTCCCCCCGTTCTATTGCGACCGGCAAAGTCTTGCAATGCAAGCCGCCGTACTTTTTATCACGGTCAATAAATTCCTGAGAGCTGAGGTACCTTTTGCAATCCAACTTGTTTTTTGAAATTTTCGTTAACAAACGAGTCTGAACGTAATGAACCATTTTGTTGAGACACTTGATTGAAATAATTGTTGGAATATTCAAATCACTCGTATTTATACATTCGAGATAAAATCATTCGTCATAAAATGATGTTTGCTGAAGAATTTGAATATGTAAAAATGATGAAACCAGGAAGATGTACCAAACGGTGACAATGTGTATTTGAGTTAGATAATTATGATAAAGAATATGTGTCATGCTCAATGTCTCAATTGTCTATTTGTTTAATTAAAGAATTGATATTTGTAGACAACTTTATCTATCATAAGATAATCTATGCGAATGATCCTGGTTCATTGCAAAAATTTGATTTTGCCGACAGGGGATCGGATCAAAAAAGTGTCCATGATTTACAAAAAAAATTCTCATGGAGCGATAACAAAAATAAATATTAACCCATTGCGTCATTTCAATGGTAAAGTAAAAGTTCCACATGATAATTCAAGTCTTAAAATTACGAGAGTTGGATTAACAGATTGTGCAGCGACGACAAATCATTTTTATAGAAAAATTTATTTACACGTAATTAAAAACAATACATATTTTTTATACCATATAACAGACAAATTTATATGTACAACTTTTCTCGCAATCTTAAAATCTTATTCAATTTGTTAAGTAAAATCTAGACGATTAATCCCCTAAGTTTTGTTGTACCTTCTGCCACTTTGCCACCATGTTAGAAACTTCCTTCTGTTTCTTACCAATTCCTATTTTGGTCTGAAAAAAAACACACACAATTTGTTGAAGTTAATATTTATTTGTTAATGAGAAGAAAATGTTAATAATTGAAAATCGACTCACTTTTTTCTTTTTCTTTTCCCTTAAATTTGGGTCAACTGACACAGGAGATTGTTCCGCTTCCGTCTGTTGCGCTTGTACTGTAGTGGAAGGCACTGTTTCTGCTGAAACTTTTTTGCTTGCTTCGCTTTCAATTTTGATGTTTTGTTCAATTGAAGCGATGTCATTGTAGAAGGAATTAATCGCCGAGTGAATGGATTCTCTCACTGATGTTTTTACAGGAGGTTTGGCGATCACTTGATTATTTTCATAAATTCTTGCATAATCCGTTACCATAAACTGGATAGTGTCCTGTTCAGCGATTCTGTTGGCTGTAGCCATAATCATTTGCTGCAACATCCAAGATAAATTATTATAATAATTTAAGTCTTAAGATTTACAAAACTATCAAAAGTTTTCATTCACTTTTTTGATTTCAGAAACTAGTACGAACTTAAAAAAATTCATTTTTCATAAAGGTTAAAAGTTGGAATTAATTTAATTTTGCAATAATAGTTGAGTCTCAAATGAAAATCTTCTTAATAATTGAACTTTTAATCTTAAGTATTATTAGTAAGAGATCATTTACGTTATGCAAAGGATGATATGCAGGATAGTGCATGAGTTGTCCTTGCATCAACGCAGTGTGATGCGCTAAGAGGGGTACAGCAGCGCTCCCTAGAGTGGCTGCATAAATAGGGTTGGTTTGCTGTGCTGCCGCGGTGTACAAAACAGTCGAATCCATCGCTGATGTTGACAATGAATATGACAAATCAGGAGAATCCACCCCAGGTGGTAAAGGTTCACTAACTGCTAAAGACGACGGTTTCGAGGATTGATTTTTTACATTCAGACTATCAGCCGTCTTTTTTACATTTGCTTGAGGTTTTAATGAATCTTCTGCAAACAATCCAAAATTGAATCAGTAAGAAGTTATAATGTTGCAATTTTATATTTTTCAGAATGCAGAACATTTTGTTACCCTTATCAAACTTTTCCTTTTTGTTATCACTTGTGATTTCCTGTTCTTCTTTCCTCTTCTTCCCTCGTTTCAAATCCTCGGCATTTATCCGCGGAGGAGGGGGTGGACTTGGACTAGAAATTTGTGGCGGAGGTGGCGCTAACATTACTTTCGGCTGGGATTCAGAGTCTGCTGGTTCGACTTGATTTTCTGGCTGCTCCAGACTCGGAGTGTTTATTTCTAAGTAAAGTTGATTAATTATTTAGTATCTCAAAAATCATCTTATAAAGACGTTTTCTTGAATGTTCGTACAATATTTACCTATAACTGAAGGCTCTTCTTGTTCAGGCGGTGGGGTCGTGCAAAGTTCCATCTCTTCGGTTCCTCCTACGACGTCTGTTTCTGGATAGGTCCACTGTACCTCGCCATTTGAGATGTTCCGGTAAAAGTAGCGTTTGTGCGATCTAAAAACACCCCCCGCAAAACAATCTCATGAGAAATATAGACACCAACAATTGTTGAAAAAGTTCAGAAAACGTTTTATACGTCTTTTAACTTTTCATCAAACTTTGTTTGTCTGTTTGATTTGTTGAGTACATCGAAGTTAATCTTTTCATACCCCTACCTGTTTCTGGTATTTATTCATAATGAAAGAATCCTTTTTTCCATTTTTTTAAAATAAAAGTTCAACAAATTTTAATTTCATTTTGTGAACAATAGTAAATTCAAATTTCAATCAAATTGTTTAAAATACTTGAACTCTGCCTTTCGTTTTACGTTTCAGTGAAAACAGAACATTTTGCACTTTTTCTATGATTAAGAATTTGTTTTGAAGTTAATAAAAAAGCCACTCTTTTCGAGAGATGTTTTAAAACTCGAGCAAAATATTCTATTTAACTTTGTAGACCAGCGCAATCCCCTGTAACCATCTCTTTGCATCTCGTAGACCTACAACAATAAGACAAAGTGTAAATCACGAAATTGATTGAAAATCATTGGTTACTTTACCTGGCGATCAAAAATTTTCATGACCTTTTTGAATAATTTCAAAAAATGAATAAAATAAATAAAAATGATCCTATTATATTAAATCAAAATTCATAAAATACATGCTGAAATAATACATGATCTGTGACAATTTAAATTAAAAGCTAAGTTTGATTACAAGATGAAATCATTGTTGTACAAAACATTGTGATTATTTCAAACGATATAATGAATGGTGTGAAAACAACGATTCAGGAGGTGTACCATATACAGCAAATACAAAAACATGGAATATTGATTCATTAAACATGATGTATTTATTGCTATTTGTAATATTCGTTTGTACAGAATACTATACCTATCCCACTGACATTCCCATCCAGGAGGCGCTGCTGTCTGTTCGAGACGACTAAGTTCGCGACTAGTTTCCGTCAGCCAATCGTTCAGGTACTTCTCGTTCAAGTTTTTCGATTCCCATGCGCTCAAAAGTGTCTGAAAACGAAATTACATTCTACTCAGCTACAATAACTATTCGAGATAATTCATTTATTTATTTGAGAAATATCTACCAAGCATTGACACCCTGACAAGTGATGTATAATTGATAAGCGTTCATTCATATTTTAATATTTTTAAAAATGTAAAAATAGAGTTCATAATTAACAACCCTTACCTGCAGTTGTATTGCCATCACTTGCACCGCCGAAGTCGCCGGACTTCCTTCGGAGAGGAATTTGAGTTTTTCCAAAGTCGTATCGGTTAGTATTTTGAACTCGACGTTTTGAGCTTCGCTCATAACTGCGACCTTGGGCGCTTCTTCATTCTGAGTATTCATTGTTTCTCCTTTAACAAAGTTTATACCAGATTTTCCAATCATTGGTGCTTCTTTGGACGCTTTAGTCGAGTCATCTGTGTTTTTATCCTGAAATCCAAACCCGTACTTTTCCTCATTTTCATAAGTTGTCGCATACGTTGACACTGCGGGTTCCGTGTTTTCTGAAGTTTCTGGTTTTGGTTTACTTGGATTAACTAGAAACACAATGAAATTTATACAATTCAAATGTTCAATCTTTTGAATAAAAATTAAGAATTTTGAAATTGACGTACCATCAAACGCGATACGTTTTTTCCGTTGGAAAGCTTTGCTTGGAGCGTCAATATCGTCCAAAAACTTGTTTGTTTTCACCTCTGGATCTGCCTTAATTTCATCTCCCTCAGATTTCGTTGCATCGTCCGCTTCTTCATTGTCTTTATCGGCACCACCCGAATCAGATGCATGGTACTCAAAAATCCGAATGCAACCACTGTCCGTTTGTCTTGTTTCCACTTTTTTAACGGTCTTTTCATCGCAAACAACTTCACTTTTCAATACCTTATTGGCATTTTCGTTCTCCTTGCTGTAATAATTCGATATAGGAAACAGAGGCTTGATCTCATCAACCACCTTTTGTGACGACTCTTCTTCATTTTCGGAATCATCCTCATATCCTGGAACCAAGGAAACTTTAATTTCCTTCGGAAGTTTCTTTGTTTTGCTATTAGTTTCTTTTGTCCTTTCCGACTTCTTTGACAATTTGTTAGCATCTCCAGAAGGCACAAGTTCAGTGGTACTTTTATCACTATGGCTACTCTTGCATCTATCAGAAAGATTTCGATTTTCTGGCCCATGTACCATGGGAATCATATTATCCGGCAAGGTTGGCCCCATCGGTTCCTTTCTTGTCGGACTAACTTTTTTTCTTTTCACCTTGGTTGCATCTTTACTTTTGGCTTTGTCTGAGCTTTTATTTGTTGACTCATCATACGAATCCTCTGATTCGCTATTGTCATTCCCAAAAGATGTTATCATTTCAATTTTTCTGAAAGAAAAAAAAATATATATCAAATGTTTCAAGTATTCTATAATAAGATTCACTATTATAGAAAGTAGAATTTTAAATGATATTGTGTGTAACGAAAGATGTTATTTAAACACTTACCCGTCATCAGAGTCGTCATCTTTTGACCATGTTTTTTTTGCAGCTGTTGATTGTCGTTCAGTAATTGCAGGTTTCAATTGATTTCCTATGTGTCGATTTCTGTTCCTTGCGACCACCTCCTTGGGTATCATCCCATCCGGTATATTGGCTTGCATGTGAGGATCTAAAATAGAAAAGATATCATTTTAATTAACCATTATAAGAAATTTCTTTCTTATGCAAAACAAAAATTAAATTTACAATTTTTAGCTGAAGTTACTGGCCATTGCATGAACTGGGTGTGTCCTGGCTCATTTTGAGTAGTGTTTTTCTTCAACCTCAGTTCTTCAGGGATCTCCCATGTTACTTCATTAGTTTCCATATGCCAGTAGTATGGGTAACCAGTAGTTTCATCATAACATTCTTGCCATTTGTCTGAAACGAAAAAATGTTTTGAATAAATTGATGATAAAAACGAGTATTTAAAAATGTTATCAACAAAAACACCAACTTAAAACAGAAAATAAAACAACTGAACATAAAAAAGAAAAAAATACCTGCGGATTTATAATGTTTGTCATAGGTATGATTTTCATTGAGATTTCTTTGTTGATCTGATGATTTTTCTGGTTTGATTGCCTGTATTTCCTATGAAAATAAAAATGATAAGGTTTCTGAATTCTGATATATAGACAATATAAATAATGATATAATAATAACAATAATAATGACAATATTCCAAGTGTACCTTCAGGAAATCATCAACCTTGTCATTCAATTTATTCGCCGACATTTTTTTGTCATCAGTTTCGCTGTCTGAGTCATAATGGCCCACTAAATTGATCAACGGATTTTTCGTAGGTTCATTTTCTTCAATGTGATCATCAACAATCTGTTCATATTTATCTGAAAAATAGACGAACGAAAAAAAAATTATTTTTAGAATTTAGATTCAAACATGAAATGAATAACAAATCAATAAACAAATAAATACAAGACTTACTATGCCATCTTCCTCTTGTAGGTTCGGCTTGTTCGCCGTTGATATCCAAAATAGGTTTCCTCTGTCGCCTCTTCATATTTTCAAAACAAACAAACACTTCAAAAATGATATACCTTGTATAATAACCACGTGCGTCATTTATGACGAATCCTCGCGCTCAAGTTCTAAGAACACAACAAAATGTCAAAAGAGATAACCTCAAAACTTGTGTTCATTCATTTTTGTTGTTCAAATTCATAAAATTTTGGTCAACTTCACTATACGTAGGTTCTCGCGCACTCAAAATTCACATGATTTGTCTGGTCACTTGACACTAAAGCACGAAAATTGTGATAAATAAAGAGTTAAAAAAGGCTATTCAGAGTCTTGAGATAATTGATTGTGTACAAAACTAATGCAACCATGAGATCTACTGCGTTTTCACACGTCTTTGTACAAAATCAACTCCTATGAAGATGTGCGTGCGTAAATTCATATAAGTGAAACACACAATAATGAATGTGTATTGGTTAGTTAGGCACTGATTGAAGACGTTAAGTTATGTTGATTACCGCTATGACCTTATGGCGCTAGTGTAGTGTATTTGTGTCATTTCAAATTTTTAATTTATATGACACTAAAGAAAAAATTTAATAACAAAAATATAGGTAGATAATAATACAATTTTATAACAAAAATATTAATATTGGAAATTTATGAGGTAGAAAGGAGGCACTATTTTTTTTGGAATCATTATTTTAATAAATAGTCGTATAGATGATATACAATATGCCATGGAAGGTTGATATATTAAACGATGAAAGGGAATCGTACCCTTGTTTAATCCTGTTGAAAATTACAACAAACCTTTTTTTCAAAATTAAATCAAAATAAACAAAATACTTTTGGAAATTTTTGAATTTTTTTTAACAATCACATATCAACGACAAATCTCACAATTTTGAGTTGAAAAAGAAAACAGAAAAGGAGTTGAATAAATTGAAATTGTCAATTTATTCAATTTATTATCATTGTCAAATCGCAAAATGTTGACCGATTTAGACAATTTTTTGATTAAAATTTTCAACAGGAATGTGACGTGTGATTAAGGTTTTTTTGTTATCACTGCTATTATTCGTATAATTATTTTATCGTGATTTCCACATCCTCGGTCATTTAACTGTCAAAGTTCACCCTCCTTTTTATATATAATATACCAGCGGTACAAAAATTATACGCAATATAAAATTAAACAGTACCATTTTGATATGGCTAAAAAACAATACATTTCATAAATGTAAGTGAAAAAGATTGACGATGACTTTGCTACATATTTACATTGTCATTTTTTTAATTTCAAATCAAAATTTTTCATAGGTGATGTAGAAGAAAGACCGTTTTGTTATTATTACAATATTTTTTTGTACTTTTTTATCATCCTTGAAATGGAAAACAAAAACCATATACATCATGTGCAATATTATGCGATATTTTGTATTACAGTTGCAGAGACAATATTATGTTTCATTTATATCTCGTAACACTGCTTTTCAATTCATTTTTCCGCAATTGTTGCATTTACAATTTTCTCACTTCAACAATCTCCAGAACCGTTGCTAAAAGCATCGAACTTGTAACTTAACAAGATATCTTAATGCGTCAACATTCTCATAAAATCAACTGCCACTGATAAATAATTCGTTAAAAAAAAACAAAAAGAACGAAATAAAAAACCTTCAACTTGCTCGTAAAATCGAGACTTACAAATTTCGCAACTAATTACGAATTTATACAAACAATTTATTGTTGAAACAAAAATAGTCAATCAGTATACAGAGACAATTAAACGAATGTAATATCACAAGTACACACAGCAAAATCCTTACAATTATATGTAAATTCCTTACGAATAAGAAAAAAAAAATTTAACATGATACGTTGTTCCTCTCTGATAGATATCTCAAACTGCGATTGTGATGAATTTGGAGAAGCGTTGGACCAAGTTGTGAGCAGGGCATTTGCGCGAGCACCAAGCTTTGCGTGAGATCAATGTTGCGAATTTGCAGTACAATCGCGAAACTTAAAAGTTAATTAAAAATAAAAAAAATTGATAAGTACGTCGAAGCGTTAGGAGCGTACATAACTCATTGTGAAGTGACAGTTAGTGATTTGTGCCTTGATTTCAATCAAGTTTTTTTTTCAATTGTACAAATAAATTATGTTGTAGTTTCAATTGTAATATTGATTTATTCGACTGACAAGCACTGATAATGAAAATCTCACCTTAATTAAGTCTCGAACAGGAATCATGATCAATGTGATTAAAAAATAAACATGCGTTGTATGTACATGTGAAAATACTCTCAAACGTGCGCCCATTCATCCTCGCATGCATACGACTGAATTCAACCTTCTCGAGGACCGTTTATTATTTTGAATTATAATCAATAGGTTCGTACAAAGATGGCAACTTAACTTTATAGAAACTGATCAGCGTTTAACAGGTGGAGCTATATTTTTAGTACAAAATTGTTAAATAAGGTGTAATAAATAAATAACCGAGATAGAGTAAGATAAAACTCCAAAGATCAGGTACGAGACGTGCTCCTGAGCCTACACGTTCAGATAAATTTTTTTCAGCCAAATTGATAAGCTTACACAATAACAATGGCCGCTTCGTACAAATGCTCTCCGCTTACGTAAAATAACAAAAGTTTGTCAATAAGTCGCCTTTTTTATAATTCAATGGGAGACAATATTTCATTTCCGTTGAACAATTTTCGTTCTACATTTTATTAGGTTTGACACTACTTAGGAACTTAAACAAATGTTTGCAGACAATAGCAACCACAAATTCAAACCAATGCTCACATTTCATCGATGAATCATTCTTCTTATAAAATGATAATATAATACCTTGTTTCTCCAAAACACGAGAAAACTTACCAGAAATTTTACAGTATTCATAAATGACGATTCACAATTGTAATAACGAAATGCAAACAATTGTCGATTGGTGAACGAAGTAAATGTTTCATGTCTAGTTTAGATGGTAAACAAAAACTTTGAGTTAGTCCACAACGTAAACTTGACTCACATTTATAATTCGAATGGCAAAAAATATCTGTGTCTTTTATAGTATATATGTTTATACTAGAATCAAACTTATTATAGACGCTGTTGTGGACTAGACACTTTTTATCTTCCATCTGAAATTTGAATTTTGAAAACAAAAACTATAATATTGAAAACCTTAATTTCAGAAGAATTTGATCCAAGATGAACATCTGTTTCAATTCAACAGAAAAATGAAAAACTGAAATTTCACGTTGAATCAAACTTCAAAGGCGACCATTTGTGATACAAAAAAATTGGTAGCCATTTAGTAATTGGCGTTGACAGCATTTGTGCTTACGGAAATTCATTGGTTTGACTAGTTGAATGTAAGTTTTTTCATGATAGCGTATTGTCTATGTACAAATCACGATTAGGTGGGGGATGCATACGATCTGCATGGGTGCAAAATCATTCGAGATACAATGTCTATCACAATGCGAAAAGCTTCGCCTTGAACAATACAGCCAGTCGAATTTTTGTTACGCCACTTGTTATTATGCCAAAACAAATTCGTCGGCTAATCGAATATAAAAAATAAAACGTTTAATGTCTTTAACATTTGTTCTCTTCAATGTTCTTAACGTAGTTTATTTCGCTTCATCATCATACATCTTCATTTTTCGTCTCTTTATTAATTCAGCAATTTACCATTATTTAAAGGATAATGAGTTTTTGTGTCACAAAGTCTCTAGCATGTATGTCTTACTCAATGTAAGTAGGAACTTAAAAGACATGAAGGGATAATGAGTTTAGAAAAATAAATAAATCAAAGATTGCTATTGTGGGCTTTTGATCATGGATCGTATCCTGCAGAGGTTCTTTCGAGATCAAGCGATTTCCATTTGTTTTAAATGTTCCATTTTTATTCTATACAATATAGTTATGGCAAATGTAATATTTGAAATAGGAAGAACATTTTAATGGAAGAAACAATTTGTTTAATTCTTAGTATTGTATCATTTAAGTATAAAGTACACTCTTGATCGAATATACAAATATTTATGTTTTTTTGTAGATCAAATATAATACTGCGAAATCTTTGTATAACACGAACAAAGAGAAATGAAATAATAATCTTTTAAATTGTAGAACTTTTGCAAACGTTGCAAAACGACGCTTTAAGCGGCTTGAAAGTTTCTGCTAACTCGATTCGACCCACAGTCAAATAACTATAGATAACTTTAAACTTTTCTTAAAATATATTACGAATTGAGATTGCGATCCAAAAATGATTAATGAATGATTAAAAATTGAGGAAAGAAAAAAAAGGGACAATTGATTTGTAAACTGTTGCCCGGACGCAAATTCACATTGGAAAATTAGACCTTTAATAAAACATGAAAATCAAAACTTAAAATTCGAAACAAAACGTTTGATTAACATGAGGGCAATGAAATTTTGCGTTTCATCAGTAACAAAAACAAGTTGCACGAACTTATTTTGTTCAAAAAAGTGGCTTCAAGCCCATAATAACGATGAAATATCTGCGATGATAAATCACAAGTTAAAATCGCGAAAACGACAATTCTAATTTTGCAAATCAGCACAGCTCTGCCGACGATGAATATGTTTGATACACGACAAATTCGCTATTGAATTTTTTTATGGAAACAGTGATCTTGCACATCAAAATTTGTTGTATACCATTGTTTTTTTGCAGGTCTTGTTCAATTTTGTGATTATGCTTCTGTGGATGCGACCAGTGAACCCTTGGGTGTGTACGCGGTTGCATTGGGATCTAAATTTGATACGGTGCATCCTGGACAGTTATCGGCGCGGAGTTTCGAACCGCCACTGATTAGAATGTCGTTTGCTATACGAAGTTTAGACGTTGCGCAAGTCGGAGCCGAACCGAATGTATCTTGCGGCATCACAGCTAAGTCCTGAGCAATCTTGGCTTTCAAGACTTTTACTTCCTTTTCTTGATTCCTGATTAAGCCTGGCAAAGAAAAAAAAACAAACAGGTGAATTTAAGAAATTTTAAATAATTCTAACTTTCTAAAATTGTTCAATAAAAGAAAAATCCTTACTATCTTTAATTTCAAGTTGACGTTTAGCCTCTCCAAGAGCAGAGAAAAGATCAAGTTTAATACGTGTTTCTGCACTGAGACTCTTTTCCAAATGAGTATTTTTATCTTGCAAAGCACTGAGTGCCGAGAGCAGAATTTCTGTTTCTCCATGACTTTCCTTGCATCGTGATAAATCTTTATCCAACGTGGACAATCTGGAATAACAACAAATAAATCATTAGCTTATGATTATTGTTTTCATTATAATGTATTTGTTCTTCAACTTGCCTTTCATCTTTTGTCTTTAAATCTCGACGCAAATTCTTTATATCCTGCTCCATTTGGGCTCGACGTGATTTGCAAGCATCTGTACACTCTTGACGTACCAGTGCTTGTTGTGGTGGAGCCACTGCGCATCGTGCTTCTTCCGCTAAGCGCCTAGCTTTCCTTTCGGAAACTAAAGACGCTTCGCATGCTGTGCGTTGTTTACGTTCCTCTGATATTCGTTTTTCTAATGAGGACATTAATTGTTTATCCATTTGTCGTGCATTCACCAAGCCATTCAGTCTAAAAAAATCAATTTATTCAAATAAATTTCATATTTAAAATTAAACTTTACCCTTTCTGGTTTGTTTTTATTGAAAGGACACTTACCTGCTTTGCAACTGATCATTATCGTGTTGCATTTGCTGGAGATCGCCTTTGGCCTGGCGTTCGCCAGAAAGCAGTGAGTTAATTTGAGATCGTAATTCTTGCTCAAGCTGGCGACTAGACTGTAATTCAGACTTGAGTCTTTTTACGTCTGCTTCGAGTCTGCGACATACCAGTAACCTGTTTAAATGAAGAAATGAATAAATTTAAGATTAAATTTGTAATCAAGTTTATGTAACGAATTATTGTTAATTATGTATAAAGAAATTTACTTCTGGCAATACTCGTCCTGTTGCTTCTGTTGCTCAGCAACAGAATCAACTGTGGATTTGACCTGACGATTTTTGCGCTCGTTACGTGTGTTGTGTGCCACAGTCGAGGAGTCTTTACTCTCTTTAACATTATTACATTTACCGCTGGCCGGGCCATTTGATTGCGCTTTCAACGAATTGTGCGCTGAGCCTCCGCCTTTCACAGTTTTGTCCTTCTCTGCTTCGACAGCTTCGAAGTCGTTCGCCGAACTGTATTTCATAACAGAGAAAACCCGCTCAAAAATGTTGATTGCAACACCCTTTATCGTATGTCTAAATTTTCAATTAAAAAACAACTTATAAAATAACTTTTGATTTGCAAAAATATCATCCACTTACAACATCAAATGTAAAAACAACATACCCGATTTTTTCAATGAATTGAAGATCGGTGGAAGATATAGTAGTACCGTTCGTGTGAATATATTTTTTGTCAGGATGTGATCCAGTTGCTGCGCTTGTTTTGTTATATTGGTCCTCCTGTTTCTCACCCTTGTCAAGAGACTTTCTGTGACTGATTTTGGTGCTGTTGTTTTGTGTTTGCGGCGCATAATGCGTGCCATTGTGAACAACACCATTTTGTAAATGTGTATCTACAGACGTGTTGGCACTCCCTTAAAAAAGACACAATTGCAATGAAAAATTCTAATTATAAACAAACTTATTTCGAATAAAATTAATGATTGAATTGTTAATTAATACAAACTACCTCTGCTTTTCTCCGGGCTTGGATTGTACTGTATGTTTGTCCTGTGAGGCTGCGATTTGGTATGCTGCTCTACAGGTGCAGATGCAACTGCTTGTAACTGCGCTTGTGACTGTATTTGTTGCATACTTGTAGATTGTTGCTCCACAGGTAATGCTTGTTGCAATAATTGAAAATAAAAATCATTTTCTTTTGCAACATCTTTTTGCTTCCTCTGTAAAAATTATTATATAATAACAATTAATATTCTATTAATATTTGCCATAATTTGTTTATTATAATTAAAAATAATATTTTTTGTTTACCTGTCTCATTCTGTAGCCGACATAACTTTTAAAACCGAATCCTAACGTGACTACAGGATATCCGATGCTGCAACAAGTGTATTTTATTTATA
>JAQQRF010000499.1:0-36177 GCA_030523145.1 Trissolcus brochymenae
CAAAAAAAAAAAAAAAAAAAAAAAAAAACAATCATTCAATTTCTGCTGTCATTTTATGTTGCAATTGGAAAAGATGTAAAATTAATTATATCTTGCGTGATATGATTGCACTTGCATCAGGATTAGTTGGACAGGAAACAGATGTTTCATTGCATTTAAAGTGTATTGTATGTATGCACAAAATAAGAAATAATAAGAATACATTACCAGTGAGCCGCAAATGGCCTGCAGAGGTCTAAATGAACTGGCATGTGGCGAGCTTCTTTCAACCGAACAGCTGCCTCCATGTAGAAAAACAGCATCCATAGCATCACAGTTGGTAAGCACACACCTTTGTCTAAAATAAACAAACACTTTTTTAGAAAAGAGATTAAAAAAAAAAAGTTTACAATTTTCAATGATAAAATAAAATTAATATTTGTAAGAAAAACGATTGTGTGTATATAACAAAAAGATCTTGTTTCTTCTTTTACTTTTTTTTCAAATTAGGTCGGGACGTATCTAATTACATAACTCCGAGAGCAGAAAGCAAAACTCTGATTCAAATTTTAAGTTGTAAAAATTGTTAATGTTAATTGAGACCAACCAAAATGTTGATAACTATTTTGCTAGATGTATGTACACTTTGGCTTATTTTATAAAATGTGTTGGTTATTCTAAAATTTAGTTTACATAATTGTTCAAATATTTTTAATTTGAGAAGGTCAAAGATAAATTTATTTTTAATTTTAGATTATATCGCGTGGAATTAAAAAAAAATCGAAGTATTTTGTTTACGTTTACCTGTGTGCCAAACATATTGTACCCACACATATGTACTGGCAGCGAAGAACAACCAATGTATAGGAATAAAAAAGAAACAGATCATGTCTGAGGTTAGTGCGATACAAACGAAGAACACAGAGAAGGCCTGTAACAAGATTTACAGTTAGTGATAAGTAAAAAATGCGGATAAAAAAGGTTATTGAAACATTGGTCAGAAACTCACCAAGCCTTGATATTTAAAAGAATCGTAAACACTCCGGAGTAGCAACCAGAAAGGCCAGAGAAATTCAAAACGAAATTCTAAAATAAAGTCGGCCAAAATCACCATTGCCCATAGTAGAAGGAATTTGAGATACAGTAGTGTGCTGCAACAGATAAAACAAATGTTTTATAAATAAAGCTTGGAAAAAATGCTTGTAAACAAACACGTTTCTCGTTACATCACAAAATGGCCTAGAAACAATAAACAAAAACACACGTTCGTTCGTTAGCAATGTCAACAAACGTGTGAGCTCGATTTTGAAGTGAATAAACCGGTTGGACGGAACATTGTTATCCGATCGGTATCTCAAATCGGTCATGGTGAAATAAGGATTGTGAATTGATCGATCTTGGCGTTGATAATTTTGTAAACAAATGTGAGAAAAAAGTATGGTTGTGGATGTAGGAGGTCGAAACGAAATGAAAGGGGACGAATTTGGGATGCGCGAAATGTCGCGTTGACGAGGGCAGCTCGGGCGACACCCGAGACGAGACCGAATGAGAATTTTGGTTATTTTTAAGATCGGCCATTGGCGTGCAAACACATATGGCGACGAGTCCGCCAACTGATTGCATACCTTCCGTAGATCCCCTCGGTGATCTTGTTACGTTTCAAAGGCCTCCGGAGCTTGCCGCATTCGGCATTTCTTCTCTTCATATTCCCCCGTCACTGACACCACTACGATGCAACGTTACTCGCGGCGCAACACAATTCAAAAAATGATAAGCCACAATGAAAACACTCGCTCGCGACACACACTATCAGTCCCTTTTGTTGTCATTCGTTTGTCTCCCGACCAGTCGTAACTCGACCAACGGAACAGGGAACGCTGCGGAACGTGAACCGCGACCTGCCGCCAGTCCAAATCCTCCCCTCCCTCTCTTTCCTACTCTTCTCAAGGCTCTCTCTATTTTGCGTTCGCAACATTTTCTAAACATTTCTTCATCATTTTGAATAAACTAATTGTCTCGATTGTCGCTTTTTAGAAAAACAATCGCAAGTGTCGATGACTATGGTTCAAGGGAAACGAGAACAATGATGGGGAAGAAGGAATGAAGCAATTATTGATGATTTATTTGTGCACTGCAATTCATGAAAAATATTGTTCCCGCGCCACAGTAGCGTCATCTACACGTCAAAAAGTGCTCAGCAGGCAGACAGAGAGAGAGAAGGAAAGAAAGCGTGTGCGCGAGAGAAAATAAATCCAAACACAGAGTGAATAAAAATGGCGGACGAGAACGAGGATCAGTGGCTTTACGGTGATTCCGACACTGTTCCCGCCGAGAAAGCCTCAGAGTCCAAGACTGAGGATGAAAACCAAAAAAATGAATCGTTTTTCGATTCCCAAGAAGATTCCTCGATGATGGCGTCGAGATTGTCAAACGACGAGATGAACGGAACTGCAGTGGTAAAACATAACCTTAACTCTTTTGCATGCATTGATCAATGTATCATAGCTTTGACGTTAAATCCATTTTCTCAGACTCATTTCATTGAAATGCATAATTATGTATTAAATGAGAACATCTGACACAATTATTTTGAAAAAATTAATTTATTTCATTAAATTCATTTTCGAAGTGTGACTTCTGAGAGACATGGATTTGACAAAGATTTGGCTTGTTTGTCTTGTTCAAGTCAATTTGATTGCAGTTGAGTATGTTGAAATGATTGTATCATGTTTAAGGAACCAGGCGAACTCCCGGAGGATGAGTCGCAACCTAACATGAATGAGCAATCTGAATCGCAAGATAACGAGACAACCGAAAATGGCACGAAGGAAGATGGCAACGCGGAGAATACAGAGGCCATCTCTGAGTCTGATTCTGATGACGATGTGCACGTCGTAATTGATAATATCAAATTAGGACCGGCACAGTACAGTAACATCAATATCAAAAGAGGTGGCCTGATGCCCTCGGCCAGCGGTGTATCCGAGAAGCTCTCAAAACAACCGGGCAAGTTTAGCATCGACGAATTTGAAACGATAGGATCTATCAATGGCATTCCAGCCCACGAGTTCAACTTGGATCAGTTGGAGGACAAGCCATGGCGTCAGCCTGGTGCTGATATCACGGATTATTTCAATTACGGTTTCAACGAGGATACATGGAGGGCATATTGCGAGAGACAAAAACGAATGCGAAGCGAATCCGGCGTTGGCTTGATTCTAAATGCTGGGGGTCCCGGTGGAAACTCAGCGGGCGGTCCAGGTTCCAGAGTGCCTCAAGTCACAATTACGAATTACAACAGCAAGTACTCTGGTATCATGGGACCCAAGAGAGCTGGCCCACCGCCCGGCAGAAAGATGGCTGGGACGATCGATGTTATTGGTAGTACCGGATTGGCGTCCAGACGGAACTTGGACAAGTCGCCCCCGAAGGAAAACGTTATCCAAGTCATGACTGCCGACAGAAGAGAGTACTCGAGAAAACCTGGGTTCCCTGATATGAGCGTTCCTCCTCCTGGGCCAGGGATGCCACCGTCCTTTGACATGCCCCCTCCTGGTTATCCTGGCGAGCATACATATTTTGTGCCCGAAATCGATCCGTATTATCAAAGTTACGAACCCACTCAAGATAGACAGTGGGGCAATGATCCAGTAAGAAACCAATATTATCATCGAAACTAGCATATTATATGTAATTAAGATTTTACTAGGAAATATATCATGTTTTAAGATGCCAAATATCTTATGTTCATTTTACAGTCATGGCAAACAAACAATCTATCGATTCCCCTAACTGGTGGCGATGATGCACCTAAAACCATACCCACGATGGTTCCACCTACACAAATTCATCATCAAATGATGAGGGATGGTAGAGATCGAGATCGCGAGAGGGATCGTGATATGGATCGTGAAAGGGAAAAGGATTCTAGTATTCGGGAACGAGAAAGGGACTCCATGACAAGGGAAGATGAGCGGGATAGAGACAGGGCACGCTCACAGTACAGACACAAAGAAAGGTTAAACAATTTTTAGTATTTCAGTTAATCATATTCATTTATTTGAGTTGTGTCATTCTGTAGGTTTATTAATTTGCAAAATGTCTGCGTTTTCAGACACCGACATCGATCCAGGTCACGATCTCGCCGACATAAATCAAAGTC
This sequence comes from Trissolcus brochymenae, assembly GCA_030523145.1. NCBI lineage: Eukaryota > Metazoa > Arthropoda > Insecta > Hymenoptera > Scelionidae > Trissolcus > Trissolcus brochymenae. Next base: position 4,142 of record JAQQRF010000499.1, read on the forward strand.
AAGGAGTCCTAGTCGGCGTAAAAAGAAGTCCAGACGTTCGGACAGAGAAAGGTCTAAAGAAGATAGCGAATAAAGGCTCCTTTTTTGTCTTATCAAGTAATAGCATACTTATTTGTACGATCTTTCACAATCATTGCTGTGTATCTAAAAAGATACACGGTTGTCTGCATATGTCATAAACTTTATATTACTTGTACAGTTATTGTACGATCCTTAATTGTAATTGAGTCAATTTTATTTGTTTACAATTTGTTTGGAAATCAATTTGTTGTATATAAAAATTGAATGTAACAAAAAAGATGAAGAAACAAATTTTGCGATAAATTATTGTCCATTTTTTATCTCGAAGAAAATTTCGTACAATTTATTTCTAGAAATGATCCTTTCAGTTACGGTATTGATTATTTTATTATTAACAATTTCCGTATTTTAATTCAATTAACTCAATGCTGCCATCTTGTGATAAAATGAACTTAAAGCGAATATGCAACAAATATGCGCGCGCCAAATGTTGAAAATGTCAGACTCTGACAGATTGATTTTAATACAAAACAAAAGAAACGTGATTTTTATTCATACATTAAAAAGCATTCTGTATTATTTTCGTTAGAAAAATATTTACATAATGGATTATACGAATTTTGAAATCGATTTTGCCCCCAACTATATAGAAGAATGCGAAGCATTATACGATGATCTAATTTTTGACAACAGGCAAGTAATAAAGTATACATTGTACAAAATGATACAAATTGAAATTTAATTTTGTGCAGGATATCATGGATTCGTGATAGAGTTTTAAATTTCTTCGGCATAGGAAATAACCAATCAGCGTTCCACCACTTGATGAGTGTAATAAACTTGTGCTTATACGCGCCAATTTGTTCATCATTTAGAAATCTTATTCTTTATGCTTGTAAAATTGCAGAAAAATCAACATCGTAACAGAAGAAAATTAAATAAATTATTCCTAAACAACAACAATACTTTGGATCTGGATAAAAAAATTGTTTATTTTTATAAAACTAATTCCAATAAATCTGTTGAGGAAATAATTCGTAAATGGGAAAAAAGTATTTTTCTTGATTTCTACACTTAATCTGAAATTTTATTATTATGGATATAATCTAAAATGTAATATTTATAAATTTTTAAATGAATTTCATTCGTTTTTTTAAAACAGTTCCACCAAATCCACCACTTGATCAATTAAAAGTAAAAAAGGTGAAAAAAGGAAAAGGAGAACATAAAAAGAAAAAGTCTGTGAAGAAACAAAAGAAATCAAAAGCAACAAAAAGACCTGAAAAAGACGTTGTTGCTAAAATGGTGGTAAAAGAAAATGAAGAATCAATGATTATTCATGAACACACTGAAACACAAAGTATTGTCTCCTGTATGTAAAATTCATTTTCTACATCTTCAGTACAATTTAAAATTGAACAATATTTTTTGTTTTGATTTTCAAAAAGTTATATATTTTTTATTTTAGTTGAAATGGAAAGAGAACCAATTGATTTTTGTCCTCCTCCCGGAGATGAAGATCAGTATATCTTAAAAAAGGTCAAATATAGTTCTCAAAATATAAATAACTGGAAAAAATGTGTCAATAAAAATTATAAATGTACTATATTGTTAATTTCTTTAGATAATCGTGACTAAAATCATCGAAGTGCCTAAATTGCACGTATTATTTGGAAACGAATTCAATACATTGAACAAAAAGGAAATGCCAAATGCTTATAGGCTTATATATTTTATGCGAACTAAGGAAGATGATGTGCCACATTTCAACACATATGAGGAATGCATTAATTCAATGCCGATTTACTTTTCTGTTGGGTCATTGAAAGGAGATATTCCAAATGCGATGAACCAAATTTTTTCAAAGGCAAAATATTGAGTTATCATACAATTTATTAAAACATCCCAATAACATTCATTTTTCATTTAAAAATGTTTATTTTAATTTTGAACTCAATTTCAATATTTAAACATGGTTTTAGGTATTCAAACCCATGATTGAAAAACGTTTTCCAGAGATCAAAGTTTTTGATAGTAAAAAAATTGAAACCAATATATCAACTTTATCGATTACGGTATTTTAAATTTTAGTCGAATTTTTGTAATTCTCGTTGTCAATTTTCTATTTGTTGATTTTTAAAAATGTTTTTTTATTCTTTTACAAATTTTCAGAAGTCTGTCAAACCTTCTCAATTAACAAGATTTGAGTTTGAAGAAAATAAAATCAGATATCAATATTTAAGATTTAAAAAAGTTAAAGAAGAAAGTAAAACTGAAGAAGCCCCAGATAGTTCGACACCTGCAGAAAAGGAAATGTTATCAGAATGGGAAATTGACTCGAATACTGCAGAAGTCATAAAAGAGGCATTTTTACAATGCATCGAAAATTTGATCGATTCTCTACAAAGGTATATGACACGAGAGTATATAATAAAAGATGATTCTGTCTTTTAATCATATTGAATTGTTGAAATTTTTATTCAGGGCACTGGAAATTCAAGATAAAATCACGTTACTTGACATGAGTAATATTCCAGAACTTCTGGATCCTCAACTAACAAACGAAATGTTATGCAATGATCAAAATTTCGTTAGAAACTTGGAAGAAGCTATGTTAAAATTGAAGTTTGGCATTGAAAAAGTAATCTTGTTATATAAAATTATTTTATTATTATTTTTTATTTCTTTTTAACCGAAATGTTTTGTTGTTTTCTTTTTTTTTCATTTCAGAAAGTAGATATCTATGAAGCCAAAAATCCACAGAAACTGAATCTTAACTCTGAATACGAGTACTGGTTAAATGAGGAAACCAATTTTTCAGTTTTACTGGAACAATTGCACTCTCGTACCATGAAAAAAGTTTTCTACATTCTAAAAGAAACCAAGTCATTGATTGTTGAGGATTTTATTCATCTACAAGAAATTGTTACAAAATATTATAATGAATCAAACCAAAATCGCCAATTCATTTTCACTTTATTAAAACCAATAAATGTATTATATCGTCATCTATTTACTTATTTAAATGTTATTCTTATAAAAAAAAATTTGATTTTAAATTTTTAACTTTTTCCAGTTGATTATGAATGCTGAACATTTTGCAGATATCACAGTTACGTTTCCTACTTTGATGGAAGAGCTCCGGTTGATCTGGATGCTGTCACGCTATTATACCAGTGACAGAATGATGTCTGTCCTGCAAAGATTAACAAAACAAATCTGTCAAAGTGTACGAGAAAAGATTTCCACCAAACAAATTTTCTAGTAATTTAATTAGAAGCAATAAGTAAAATAAAACTAAATTTGTTTTTGATTATTGAAAATTAATAAAACTGAATTTTGTAGTCAAGATTTAGCAACTGTTCTGATGAAAATTGCTGAGGCAAAGCAGATGCTTCACAGTTGGAAATTGGCATACCAAACATCCAGACGAAATATTGAACTCTCCAGTTTGCACACACGTTGGGAGTTTGATCAAACGCTGCTGTTTAAAGAATCGAATTTCATTGCGACGATCTGCGATGATCTTTATCAAATTGTTGATATCAAGTTAGACTTCTGCAACATCTTCGGTCCTAAGTTGCAATCTATCACTTCAATCCGAGCTGTGGTAGATTTGATGATTGAGAGCATAGATACAAAATTGATTGCGCCTGTTGAGGTATACAAAAAATTGAAAAAAATCTCAAGTTTTTGTGAAATTACAAAGATTGCAACAAATAAGCAGCAAATGTTTACTTTTAATATGAAATTGTATTTATGTTTTTTAGACTATAGATTTTGATATTTTCAATGAGTTCAATTACAATAATTGGGACGCTACCGTTCAAGAAATTTTTGCTGATGTTCCAAATCTGGAGGGCAAAGCGATTAATTATATTGACCTCTGTTTTTCTAGTCTCATAGACTCTGGAGAAGCTCTGAAAGTTCTTTTGGAACTGCAAACTTTGAAAACTCGAGAAGTAATTCAAAAACACCTGAAAACGCAATTTTACCAAATTTTGCAAAAGATTTTCATAGAGATTCGCGAAATTCAGGATGCATTCATGAAAAGTACATTTGCTTTTACTATTTTTAGAGATATAATTCAATATTGATATGTTTCGTAGACTATTAATTAAATTGTTAAATTTAAGTTGATTTTTTTCAAATTTGGAATTTTCTAGATAAGAATAATCCACCTATATCAGTGGATCACCCACCGGTTGCTGGAGCCATTTACTGGAAGAACCGATTAATGATCAAGTATCTAAAAGACAAAGTCATATTTTTTGAACGTGTCAAAGAAATTAAAAATGATTCCAAGTTGACAGCTTTCAAGGAGTATTTGAAATTTTCAAAAGAAGCCGACATCTTTGAGACAAATTTGTATGAAAATTGGGAGAAGAAAGCTTTGATTATTGCTTCAAATTTGATGTCAAAGAAAATATTGAAAGTAGAAAAATACAAGCGAGGTGTGTTTTTTATATTTTTGTTGTTTATATTTCATAAGTAATAAGTAATTAAAAATTAAATAAATTTTTTTTTGGATTCTTATTTAGACGGCGTACGGAATGTGCTAAAAAAAGTTCGCTACTTCAATATTTTAAAAAATATCGATCAAATGATAACAAATGAAAAATACCAAGGTTTGATAACTGACGAAGCCCTAACTAAACGTAATTAGGAATAATTAATAAACTGATAAATCGTCAAGGAGGAAAAAATTGTCAATTTTCTAAAATCTTTGTAGATTCTTTGAGGGATGAAAGAAAGTCAACCTTCAGTAGCAACTTAAAATCTGTCGTTTCAGCAAATTTTTCAGTTCCCAAGTCAAGGCAACTGTCTTCCATTATAGTATCAAACCCTTTTCCACTCAGTAAACAATCTGAATCAGTCTCACTGTATGCGAGGTCGAAATTAGATGAAATGCCTAAAAAACCACTGCCTGAAATTAATCTGATCGAGCGCGGCAAGCGATTTGTCATGAATTTCAATAAAGATTCGTGGCATATCATACGGGAGGTAAAACTGACAAAATAGTAGTTGTTTAACATTCTAAAAAATTGAAAAATTTTAATTTTTTTTTATTAGGCTCAAATTTTGCTCGGAATCGGATACAAGCTTCCAAAGAATATATTAGAAATTTGTCATCAAGAAGATCGTCTTAGAGCTGACGTTAAGAGTTTGGAAAACTTAATTGATGAATATCATTCCATACTTGATAAACTAGATGCTCCAAAAGTAAATTGAAAAATAAAAGATTAAAAAGTTGAAAAAATCAATCTATGTAAAATTCAATGTATTTGAAATTTCCTTTTTGAAGCTACTATTGTTGCGAAATCATCTGCAGACCATCGACAAATTGATTCTCCCAGGAGCTTCTCGAATTACTTGGAGTTTCCTGGGCATAAGCGAGTTTTGTTCACTTTGCACAAATTTAGTGAGCAACTTGAAGAACATGACTGAAGAAATTGAGCGATCCGAGAAACAAATCAAATCATGTCTTAAAGATGAAATTGAATCGTTCAATTTATTGGCAATATCATCTTCTGTCCATCATGATGAACTGGATACTTTTGAAGTTAAAAATAGCAACATATTTTAAGAAAATTTTTTTTAACGAATTCTAATTGTTGTTATAAAAGTTATACTCATTTGTTAGAATTTCTTCTCGAAAATTGAAGATTCAAGGATGGACGATTTTGATGATATGTTGAAAAAAAAGGAATACATTAGCTCAACCTTGATGGAACTTGAAGATACTGTCGAGAAAACCAAGACTAAATCCAGTTTCCCTATGATTTTATTATACGAACAAATCGAACAAGAAATATTTGAATCGATTTTGAAGTAAAAAATTGATCAATCATTAATATTGTAAACAATATTTAACGAAAATTAGGATTTGTATAATTATTACAGGTGTGTCAAGAAAAATCTGATAAACTTCAATCAAATATTTTCTGCAAACAAACCGATATTTCAAATCGAAGCTATTTTTATTGACAATTATATTACTTTGAATCCATTTGTGAATCAAATTGGAAAAGCTATAATTAAAAATGTGTCACACTTGTTAAATGCTATGAAAATGTTTCCCAAATGGAAGAAAGGATCTTGTATACCATGTTCACAAGCGTTGGCAATGGACAATACAACAAATTTTTTTGAAGATATAATTTGTGAAATGGTGACGAGTTTTGTTCAAGTTCAAATTTCATTTTTGTATATTATTTAAACAAAATTTATTGTTTTCCCTTCATTTATTATTTATAATATAAAAAACAGGAAGTCAATGAATTAGTTCGGAGTATTCACGGTACAGTTGAGAGTTTGGAATTAGAATGCTTGTTGTACTTAAACAAATGGACCAACTACAAAAATCTATGGCTGCAAGAGAAACAACCATTTTGTGATAAATTTTTCGCAACAAATCCCACTTTGCAGGATTATGATAATAAACTACGAGTTTACAGCAACATAATCAAAGAGTTGGATGAAAATCCATCTTTCGTTGATATACGATGTATTCGGTAAGCGAAATATAAAATTGATGAAATCGATGTAATATGTGACACTATCGAAATTGAGCTAGTCTTTGAATTATCATCATCTTTGATTTCATCTTTATAAAACAATCACATTATCTCAACTGCCCCTATGATTTGTAATTTTAGAATTAGTCTCCATACAATCAAAGAAGATTTGAGAAAACATAGTAGAGAGTGGTTGCACTTGATCGGTGGACATTTACTTGATGAAACAATTATTTCAATGAACGATTTTGAATTTAAAATCGACAAGTACAGGATTGAAGTTGATCTCATCATCAATAAATTGGATCATTTTATAACCGTGATGCAAACTATAAATGAGGTGAAAAAATTGGTGTGCCAAGCTGAAGTGTTCTACAAAATGTATCAGGTGAAAAGAAGAAACAATAAATTTCCCCAAATTTGGGTTCTGCTTATAAACAAACTTTGAATGTTTCAGAAAATATTTTCTATTGTTCGGGAGCATGGAATCTCTTTTTCTGAAGATGACGAAGAAAGAGCTTACGCTTTAGAACAAAAATGGGACTCAGTATATTTTGCAGCTCTCTTCAGATTGACAACCTTAGAAACAGTCAAAGAAAAATACTATCAGGTAACAGAGGCGAAGGTTGAAGATTTCGGCACGCAATTCAACAATCTGGCAGAAGATTTCGAACAAAATGGTCCACAAACTGTTGGATCAGATTTGGAGCTTGGATTATCGAAGATGATGGTTCTTACCTGAATATTATAATTGTTCATTAACTTTAGATGAATTTATTAATTGTCTTTTTGGCGATTATTTTTATTCAGGAATATGGTGAAATAATTCAAGATATGGATAAAATAAGGAAAGATTTACAATACGAGGAGTCGCTTTTCAATGCTCCACCTACAAACTATTCAGTATTTCTGAACATAAAGAAAGAGTATGAGAACATGAAGATGGTCTATGATTTGTACAAAATCCAACATGCCGATCGGGAGAAATGGTCGCGAACTTTGTGGGCGGATTTAAACCCTCAGTTACTCATCAACGGGATGGATCAGTTTTTGAAGGAATTTAAAAAGTTGCCGAGGGAAGTCAAGGCGTTGGACATTGCAAAATCTTTAATTACAAAAATGAAAGATTTTAAGAATTCAGTACCGTTGTTTGTTGAGCTCAAAAATGAAGCGTTGCGAGAAAGACATTGGAAAGAACTGATGGCAAAGACTGGCAAGGAGTTTGATATGACTCCAAACAGGTATTGTAGGACACAAATAGAATATTTCTCATTGTTATTAGCACAAAATTATCTTAAATTTTCATTTATTAATCAATCCAAAATTTTATTTTTAGATTCACCCTTGAAAATATGTTTGCTATAAATTTAGCTCAGTATACAGACATAGTTCAGAGTATAGTTACAACAGCGGTTCGGGAACTGGCAATCGAAAATGAAGTCAAGAACATAGAACATTTGTGGAAGGTCACGGAATTGATTGTAGTCGAACATTTCAAAGGTGATTCAAAATTTTTTCAAGAAATTTCAAATGAATCCACGAATTCTAAATGGGGAATATTTTTTATTTCGATACACTTTCAGTGGCAAAGTTTTTCTCCTGATCATAACAAACAACTTTGTTAATTGAAGTACATATATTTTGATACTTTTTTGATTTGAAAACGAGCTAGGTCTTCCAAAGTTCAATTTACTTATTGTTTCCACTCAAGATCTCACTTCACAACAGTGTATAAATTAAAATAATTAGTAATTAGAAATCATATTAATTAGTAAATTGATGATTAGTATAGCAATTAGTATTAAGTAACTATAGATAATATAATTATATAATTAGATAATATAATATAACCTAATTACAAATTAATTTGTAATTAGATTAAAGACTACAAGTAAAATAGTAGATTTGGGATTAAATGTCATATATTTCAATAGGTCGTTTAATATTTCCTCTCAACACATTTTATTTTAATTACTGGGAGCTGTTATATGTGATTTTTACACTATTTTATCATTTTTGCTCTTTAAAATAAGTAATATAAAAATAATTTCCTTTTCTTTTTAGGCTCCCAATATTGTGGTTACAAACTAGGTCCAGTTGACGAGCTGAACCAAATTCTTGAAGACAATATAATGAATATGCAAAGTATTTCAGCTTCGCAATTCATCGGACCTTTTCTGTCAACCGTACAAAAATGGGAGAAGACTATGCAAATAATTGCCAATGTATTAGAAGCTTGGTTGAAATTACAAGCCAAGTGGATGCATCTGGAGGGAATTTTCATTGGAGGTGATATCAGGCTGCAATTGCCAAAAGAAGCTGAAATGTTTGACAAAATTGATGCAGTTTATAAAAGGATTATGGCTGATACTGCTTCAAACCTCAATGTCTTACGCTGTTGTACAGTGCCAGGTCATTTACAAAAAACAAACAAATCTCCACCTCTTTGCAATTAAAATTAAAAAAATCTAATTCAATTAATTTAAAATTAACCGTTTTAGGTCGGAGGGAGGAATTTGAAAAACTGAGCGCAGTTTTAGAGAAGTGTCAAAAATCATTGATTAATTATCTGAACAGGAAACGACTCATTTTTCCAAGATTCAACTTTTTAAGTGATGAAGAACTGTTAGGAATTCTCGGGAGCTCCGATCCTTCAGGAATCCAACAACACATTGGCAAGATGTTCGACAATCTGGACAAGTTCAGACTTGGACCTGATCACGACGACAAAATAGTCGCCAGTGCTTTGATTTCTACCGAGGGAGAGATCATGGAATTTGAAACAGCCGTGCACACTGACGAGAGTATTGAAAGATGGATGGTGAAAGCGTTAACTGAGATGCAAAAATCGAACAGATTGATCACAAAGAAAGCGATCTATGATTACTGTAGAGTAGGTGAAATAAAATTAAAATTTTTTGAGATTTCTCTTTTGCAAGCAAAATTTGTTTGCAGTCAAAAAAATCTCGAACAGAGTGGATGTTGGAGTTCCAAGGAATGGTGATTCTGGTTGCAAATCAGATCTGGTGGACTGTAGAGGTTGAAGAGGTGTTTACAAAAATAGCAAAGGGAGAAAAGAGAGCAATGATAGAGGTTTTATTAATTCCAAATATATAATAATAAAAACAGTACGATTGTTTGAACTAATTGTTTGGATAGTATTTGCAAGAATTGAACAGTCGGTTGAATCAGGTTGTAACTATGATGGGAGGCGATAGTCTTACCAACAATGACCGGAATAAAATTGACACTGTTCTTACAATTGACGTTCACATCAGAGACATCATAGATGCTTTTGTTCGTGACAGTATAATGGACGCGACGGAATTTCAATGGGAAAGTCAACTCAGGCAATATTTGTTTATTTCTTGGAATTAAATTTTTGTCTAATCTTCAAATTTGAGAGGATATTTGAAAAAATTGTGTATTTTTCAGATTTTATTGGGTGCATGATTTGGATAATGTTTGGATGAACCAGTGCACAGGAAGGTTTGAGTACGGCTACGAGTACATGGGTCTCAATGGCAGATTGGTTGTAACTCCACTGACAGACAGAATTTATCTCACCATTACTCAGGCCTTATCCATGCACATGGGAGGTGCTCCAGCAGGTATTATGTTGCACCTTTTTAAACTTGTATGTTCGAGACATACATTTTTATTTGAATTAAATTTTTTTTAATTTGTAGCAATTGTATTTGCAGGACCAGCTGGAACTGGAAAAACTGAAACAACAAAAGACCTGGCCAAAGCTCTAGGGCTTTTATGTGTGGTTACCAACTGCGGTGAAGGCATGGATTACGTTGCCATCGGTAGAACTCTCGGAGGATTAGCTCAGTGTGGTGCTTGGGGTTGTTTTGACGAATTCAATCGGATCGACATATCCGTCTTGTCAGTTATCTCTACTCAGCTGCAAACTATCCGAACTGCTTTAGTACTGAACGCGAAAAATTTCCTTGTAAAATGATTCCAAATTTTATATCTTTACGTCAGAATCATTTTCATATTAATATGTATTTTTGAACTATTATTGATATTGTTATAGTTTGAGGGACAAAATATACCTTTGGATACCAAAGTTGGGATCTTCATTACAATGAATCCAGGATACGCCGGTCGTACAGAGCTTCCCGAATCAATCAAGGCACTTTTCAGGCCTGTCGTTTGCATTGTTCCAGACAACGAGCTAATTTGTCAGATCAAGCTCTTCAGCGCTGGCTTTCTAACTGCCAAAGTACTTGCCAAAAAGATGACAGTGCTTTACAAATTAGCGAGTGAGCAACTCAGCAAACAGACCCACTATGATTTCGGTCTGAGAGCCCTAAAGTCCGTTCTGAACATGGCTGGAAACTTAAGACGCATGTCCAGAGATCTGCCTGAGGATATCGTACTCATGCGAGCTTTGAGAGATATGAATCTTCCCAAGTTTATTTTTGATGACGTACCACTCTTCTTAGGGCTTATCAAGGATCTGTTTCCTACTTTGGATTGTCCAAGGATGATCTATCCAGATTTCAATGCTGCTGTGGAAAAAGCTCTTCTGGATTATGACTATGTGATCCTACCAGATCAAGTCAACTATGCTAACAATTTACAAATTAAAAACTTGTTGTAAAAATTTGCAGAACTGAAGTTTCTTTTAATATTTTTAGATGGACAAAGTTGTACAATTATATGAGGTGATGATGACACGTCATTCAACAATGATTGTAGGTCCAACTAGTAGTGGAAAAACCGTAGTGATTGAGACTCTTTGCCGTGCACAGACTCATATGAACAAACCCACCAAATTGTACATCTTGAATCCAAAGGTAAAACATTGTTTGTTTTAATAAAAATTTTAAATAAATTAATAAATAAATTTTAAATTTTGATTATTGAGAAATCATAAAACGCTTCCATAATTGAAAATTTTAATTATAAAATTTAATTCTACTTGAATGTTAAATGTTGATTTAACAGGTTTGCACGGTAATTGAACTGTATGGAGTACTAGATCCTCTGACAAGAGACTGGAAAGATGGTATTCTAAGCAACATCTTCCGGATGATCAACAAACCTTTGGAACCAGGAGAAAAAAAACTGAAGTATATCTTGTTTGATGGCGACGTGGATGCTTTGTGGATTGAGAACATGAACTCCGTGATGGACGATAATAAATTATTAACTCTGGCAAATCAGGAGAGAATCAAGTTACAGAATCACTGCAGCCTGCTTTTTGAAGTACGCAATATTAAACGTGATTTTTAAATTCAGACGTTTCAAAAATATCCAATCATTTAAGATATAAAAATATGTTTTCAGGTAGGCGATCTTCAGTACGCGTCTCCAGCAACTATCTCAAGAGCTGGCATGGTTTATGTTGATCCGAAAAATTTGGGCGAGCAACCCTACATGGACAAGTGGATTAATAAAAGACCTGAGATTGAAAGGCAAAGTCTTGTCCAGTTGACTAAAAAATACGTGGGCCCATCTTTGGATTTGATATTGGAAGGAAACTTGGGCTTCCAGCGAGTGAAACCTTTGAAGTTGATAATACCACAAACCAGAGTCAACATGGTAAAAGAGAAAAGAATCCAATCTGGGCTCATCTAATAATCTCTATGTTTTCTTTTTAAGGCAAGTCAGTTATGCATAATGATTGACGCTCTTTATATGACTAAAGTCGAAGACGAAGTTACTCAATCGGGCAATCCGAGTAATTCGAGTGATGAGCATCGAAACTCTGATAAATTTACAAACGTAAATGATATCCTCGAAGCCGTTTACATCCAAGCTTGTTACTGTTCCTTGGGAGCAGCTGTGGTTGTTGAATCGAGGCAAGAGTTTGATGCCTTCATAAAGAAGACTTCTGGGTTGATGCTGATAGAAGATTCGCCCGAGAAACCAGCCTCAATCAGATTCTTACCAATTACTTATCCGTTGTTGTATGATTACATGCTAGATGTGACAAAACAAATTTGGATATCTTGGAAAAGAATGGTTCCATCTTACATACATGACAGGGACAAACATTTCAGTGATATTCTCGTTCCAACCATTGACACGATGAGAACAACTTGGTTTCTGAAGTTGATCAACGATTTGCAAAAACCGGTTGTACTGGTCGGAGAAACGGGAACTTCCAAGACTGCTGTGATTCAGGAACTTTTGAGAAACTTGGACTTAGATAAATTTGTTAGTTTCATTTTATTAACATTTTGTTTATAATTTTCATTGAATTATTTTTGTTTGTTCATTTTAGAACAAACTGACGGTCAATTTTTCATCGCGAACAACTTCTATGGACGTTCAAAGAAACATCGAGGCCGCTGTAGATAAACGGACAAGAAACATTTATGGACCACCAGCAGGAAAACGACTTGTAATTTTCATAGATGACATGAATATGCCTATCGTGGATACTTATGGAACACAGCAACCAATTGCTCTTCTCAAATTGCTAATTGGAAGAGGAGGATTTTATGATCGAGATAAAGAACTCAATTGGAAACAAATTATCGATATTTGTAACTTTATTTTTTTGTTTATATTTAGTGTAGATAGTTTGCAACAATAATGTTTAAATGTCATGAACAAATTATCTACAGCATACATGGCCTCGATGGGAAAAGCTGGAGGAGGTCGAAATGTCGTAGATCCTCGATTTGTATCTCTCTTTTCCGTTTACAACGTTACTGTGCCATCCGACCAGACTCTAACTTACATTTATTCGAGCATCCTTTCTGGCCACCTTGAAATTTTTAACGAAGATATTCAAGAGCTAACTGAAATTATTATAAATATTACACTGGATCTTTACAAGGTTAACTTTTTACGGTTTAGAATTCACAATTATAACAAATTTAATTCACATTTTATTTTAATTTTACATTAAAATTATTTTACTTTATTATATTTTACGTATTTTATTTATGTAATTATTTTACATCATTTTATTTCAATTAGATTATCATCTCCACACTTCCACCAACACCTTCGAAATTCCACTACATCTTCAACATGCGAGATTTATCTAGAATTCATGCAGGGATGCTACAAACTCACCCACATATTTATCAATCTCAAAAACAATTCGTCAAACTTTGGAGAAACGAATTTACAAGAGTCATGTGTGACCGTTTCAACAGCAAAAAAGTGCGGAAAGATATTTCTGATCACTCTCAATTTTAAGATTAAAATAATGTTTAATATAATTTCACTTTTTTAGGATTTGAAATTTATCAGGGAACATATCCAACAGAAAGTGAAAAAAACTTGGGAGGATGAAGCCGAACTTGCTGAATACGTGTTGACGGAACCTTTGCTTTTCGGGGACTTTAGAAATACTTGGGAAGGCGAGGCTAGATTTTATGAAGATTTTTTGACCTATGACACTGTCTATCATCTTTTTTCATTGGTACTAAAAATGAATTTTCTTCGTTTAAACATTTTTTCCAAACAATTTATGTGTTTGTAAAAAATTTATAACATTTGCTATGAGATTTAATATTTGGAATTATGTGTTTAGATTCTCGAGGAATATAATTCGCAGAATATGAAAATGAGCATAGTGCTATTTGACTATGCATTAAAACACTTGACAAGGATTCATCGTGCTTTAAGGATGCACAGGGGTCATGTCCTGGTTATTGGTATGAACGGTAGTGGCAAACAGTGTGCAATAAAACTCGCTGCATTTGCTGCTGAGTACCAAGTTTTTGAGATAAAACTCACTCGTGGTTACAACAAGGCTTCGTTCAATGAAGATATGAAATTCCTCTTCAAGATCGTTGGAATTGAGAATAAAAAAATTGTATTCATGTTCACCGATTCGCATGTCGTAGATGACGCCTTTTTGGAAGTTATCAATAACATTCTAATGACTGGGATGGTATCGGCTTTATTCACTGATGAGGAAAAAGATAATATCGTCAGTCTTTGCAGACAACAGGCTGTAGCTGCTGGATATAGAATAACGAAGTAAGTTCCAATAAAATTAACATTTCACTAAAGAACAAATCTTTTTTGATTTTTTTTTAGGTAGAGGAATATTGTTCAATACAAATTGAACTCAAATAATTTTTTGTTTATTCCAGAGAAAAAGTGTGGGAGTACTTTACAAAAAAGGCTACAGAAAATTTGAAAGTGGCTCTTTCGATGAGTCCTGGGAGTGATATTTTGCGAAATCGCTGTCGTAGTTATCCTGGGTTGGTGAACAGTACGACAATTGACTGGATGTTTGCTTGGCCTGAAGACGCTTTGGTCACTGTAGCAGAATTTATTGTGGAGAATGTAAAATTCTTGTTCAATTTTTCTAATCGATTTGCTTTTCAAATTGTCTTGTATTAATTCTTTCAATTGCAGAATACCCAGTCCAAAGACACTGTACCGAAAATGTACATCGAACCGATCATTCAACACATCGTCTATACTCATATCTCAATCAATGCCTACTCATCAGATTTTATAGCGCAACATCGTCGAAAAAATTTTGTCACTCCAAAACATTACCTCACGTTCATTCAGACATATCTGAATCTTCTGATTGAGAAGAGGGATTTTATTAATGCTCAGATTGAACGTTTAATGGGAGGTGGAGTGGAAATTTTTTTTTTTTTTTTTCATCCAGTAAATTATAAGAAAAGTAATTTGTTAATCATGGCAACATTTTTCAGGTATACTGAAACTTGCTGAGGCTTCTGAAACGTTAAAGGAACTGAATCTAAAATTGGATGTTCAAAAAATCGAGATTGCAAAACAAAAGAAGAACTGTGAGCAGCTGCTGACCAACATTCAAGAGAGCACGAACGAGACAATGACGAAGAAAACCGCGAGCATCGAAAAGAGGCATATGATTGAAGAGCAGAACAAGATCATCCAAAAAGAATCGTCTGAAGCGAAGGCAACTTTGGCACTGGCCCAGCCAGCTCTGGACGGTGCTAGAGCAGCTTTGAGCAATTTGGAAAAAGCGGATATCACCGAGATTAGGTTTTCGTCATCAACTGATCCTAATTGTTCATTTTTACATTTAGTTTATCATACCATGAATTATTTTTTTAGATCATTTGCCACCCCTCCAAAACCAGTGAAAATAATTTGTGAATGTATAGCCATGATTCTTGGCACGAAAGATATTTCCTGGAAGTCTGCAAAAGGCGTGATGAGCGATCCAAACTTTTTACGAACGTTACAAACTATGCATGTCGATTCGATCACACAAAAACAACAAAATATGGTGAAAAAGCACATGGAACAAACAAAAAAGTTTGCACAAATGCAGACAATAAGTAAAGCTGGCTACGGCCTTTATAAATTTTTGTTAGCTGTGCTGGATTATTGTGTTACTTACAAAAATGTGCGTTAATTTCATAAAGTTGTTTGTACAGCATTTTTTTGCAATCCAACTCTAACGTTTTTATATATTTCTGGAGTTAAAATCTTGACACATAAATTGACAGGTAAAGCCTAAAATAGAAAAAGTACAAGCTTTAGAAATAGAATCCGCAAAAGCTCGAAAGGCACTGGAAAGAGAAGAACGAGAATTACAAAAACTAGAGGAAGTACTAAGCGGTCTAAATAAGAAATACGAAAATGCAATGAAAGATCGTCAAAGGTTACAGGAGGAGACGGATCTACTCCAAAAGCGCCTGATCGCAGCTGACAAGTTGATTACAGGACTTTCTTCCGAGAATGAGCGTTGGAAAAACGAAGCGGAACATTTGAGGACGACTATCGATAATATCTACGGAAACTGTTTACTGTCGTCTGGATTTTTAACTTACTGTGGACCATTTACTTATGACTTCAGAAACAATATGGTTTTTCTAGATTGGAAGGAAAAAATAATCAGTGCGAAGATTCCAATTAATAAAAATTTCAAATTGGAAACGGAGCTGACTGATGATGTTGAAATCAGCAGGTAGAGATTTTTTTCTATTTTGATTTGAAAGTTTATTATAATTATTGTTAAAAATATTATTTCTAATAAGTCGTTCAGTTTTTTTAAGCTAATCTTTGCATTTTATTTGATAGGTGGAATTATGAAGGATTGCCACCAGACGAATTATCAATCCAAAATGGAATTCTGACAATTAAAGCTGCAAGATTTCCACTTTGCATTGATCCACAACAGCAAGCTCTGAACTGGATTAGAAATAAAGAACAGAAAAATCTGAAAACTCTCTCGTTTACTGATGCTGACTTTTTGAAACAGTTGGAATTGGCCATCAAATATGGAATCCCAGTTCTATTTAGGGATGTCGATTATATTGATCCTGTTGTGGATAATATCTTGATGAAGAATATTCAAAGTAAATTGACAATTTTCATAAAACCATGAGGGTCTGACAGGCCCAGTAGATTCTTTGATTGGTATTTTTCAGAATTTATGAATCAAATAAGTTTTTGCTTCATTTCAAAATAAGTTTAAAATCTTTTATAATAAGTAATTTTGGCATTATATTTATTCTAAAATTCGTGTCTTTTTGTTTACAAAGTACTATCACAATTTTGTTCCTGATAATTCTAATTAAGTTACAATTTTATTAAAAAAACGCTGTTCAAAAATTGTCCTGATGATAATTCTGGGTCTGCTAGGCCTGCATTTGGAGATATAATATGTTAAGGGTTAAATTAAAAAAACGAGACAAAATTGATTAACAACTATTTCAAATTTGAAACAAGTTGCGTCCGGGAGAAGTTTCATCATTTTGGGAGACAAGGAGGTAGATTACGATTCGAACTTTAGAATGTACCTCACAACCAAAGTGACTAACCCGAACTTCAATCCTTCAGTATATTCTAAGGCTGTTGTCATAAATTATATGGTCACGACGAGTGTAAATATGAAAATAACTTTTAAATAATCCAAATTAGCTTGAATAATTAATTGTGTTTTAATAATACAAAAAATATTACTGAATAAAATGAATCTCTTTATTCTTAAAATAGGGATTAGAAAATCAGTTGCTCTCTGTCGTTCTAAAAACCGAACGACCAGACATAGAAGAACTGCGAGAATCCCTGGTATCGGAAACGAGCGAGAACAAAAAGTTGTTGCAGCAACTGGAGGACAGTCTTTTACACGAAATTATCATGAACCAAGGCAACATGTTAGATAACGAAGATCTGGTAGCAACTTTAGAAAGTACCAAAACCAACGTGGTTAAAGTAACAGAAAAACTTCGCCTCGGGGAAATCACAAATACGGATATTAACAAACTGAGAAACAACTACCGACCTGCAGCCACCAGAGGAGCGATTTTGTTCTTCGTCTTGGCAAATATGTCGGCGGTGGATTTCATGTACCAGTATTCCTTGACAAGTTACTTGGAAGTTTTCATCTACTCGTTGAAAAGAGCCCCGCCGAGTCAAGATTTGCTCGAACGTCTCAAAAACATTATCAACGTGCTGACAAAAAATGTTTATAATTACGGTTGTACAGGAATTTTCGAGAAACATAAAACGCTGCTATCTTTTCAAATATGTATCAAGTTGGAAGAAAGCAGGGGCAACGTTAGCCAAGAGCAGTTGGACTTTTTCATCAAGGGAAATATTTCAGTTGAAAAAGCCCAACGAACCAACCCTGTTCAGTGGTTACCCGAAACTGGCTGGGAAGATTTGTTGAAATTGGCAAACGATTTTGATGTTTTTAACGAACTGCCTGATCAGTTACAGTTTAAAAGTGAAGTTTGGAAGGATGTATGACTGTGTTTCTAATTATTAATTTTTGTTTGACTTGAGAAAAAAATGTAGTTTTATGACGGTGAATTTTTTTTTCAGTGGTTCGACCAGGACGAGTCTGAAGTGACCGAACTTCCATTTGAGTATTCGAAAACATTGACATCTTTTAAGAAATTGATGATACTTCGTTGTTTTCGAGTTGATCGCATTTATAGAGGAACAGTTCACTACATCAGTGGTATCATGGGAGAGGAATATATCACTCCACCGAATGTTAGCTTTAGCACGATATATGATCAAAGTACCCCAACCATGCCAGTAGTTTTCATTCTCAGTCCAGGTTCAGATCCAACAGCCGAGTTGATGAATCTTGCTGATAAACTGGGATTCGGCGGACAAAAGTTTAAATTTCTGTCACTTGGACAGGGCCAGGAAAAAGTAAATTGCAAAAAATAAAGTTAATAGAAAAAATATTTTTAATCAACAAATGTTTACGAAATTTCATTTTAGGCTGCAATGGCTTTGTTGCAAGCTTCGGTGTCAAATGGACTATGGCTGATGTTACAAAACTGTCATCTGCTGCTCAGTTTTACAAAAAAATTAGAGAAGGAACTTGAAAATATTGGAACGCCACATCCGAATTTCAGACTTTGGATTACAACTGATCCAACTCCTAACTTTCCGTTGGGAATTTTACAGCAATCGCTCAAAGGTTTGTTTTTGAAAAAATCACAGAAAAATTTGAAATTTAATCGAAAAATAAATTATTCAACATTAATTTCAGTTGTAACTGAGCCACCAAATGGATTGAAATTGAACATGAAAAACACCTACTTCAAAATGCAGCCAGAAACATTGGAAAGTTGCCCCCATCCAATTTATAAACATTTAATTTATGTTTTGGCATTCTATCATGCAGTTGTGCAGGTTAAAAATCGTTATTTAAAAATAAAATTGTTAACCAAGTTATGTTTGTTGGCGTTAACTGAATTCCATTTAGGAACGTCGCAAGTATGATAAAATTGGCTGGAACATTAATTACGACTTCAATGAATCTGATTTCAATGTCTGCACCACGATTCTTGATATCTACTTGACCAAAGCATGGTCTCTCAAAGATTCGAGAATTCCCTGGAACAGTTTGAAATATCTTATTGGCGAGGTTTTCCTATTAAACAATTTTCACGAGAAAAACTAGAAAACGATTCATTTATAGAATTTTGTGTTAGAAGAAAATTTTTGTTCCTAGGTCATGTATGGAGGAAGAATAATAGACAACTTTGACCGAAGAATATCTGAAGTCTACATGAACGAATATTTTGGCGATTTCCTGTTTGATACGTTCAGAGTTTTCCATTTCTATCATGATGAATATGTCGATTATGTTATACCTCCAGCCGGCAATTTGACCTCTTACAAACAATATATCGAAACGTTACCTTTGGAAAACTCACCTGAAGTCTTTGGTCTCCATCCTAACGCGGAAATTCTCTACTTCACGCAAACTGCAAGGGAAATGTGGAGAAATTTAATTGAACTGCAACCACAAACAGGTTTGACATCATTTGCTAAAATCGTTTGAGTCAATATTAAATTAAAATTCGTTATTCAATAATTTTATCAATTTTTCAGTTACCAGTAGTTCTGGAATGAGCAGAGAAGAATTCATAGACAACGTGGCAAATGACATTTTAGCCAAGTTACCTGAAGAATATGATCTAATAAAAGTGAAAAGAGTTTTCGGAGCGGCGATTACGCCTTCTGTAATAGTTCTCTTTCAGGAATTGGAAAGATTCAACAAGCTGATTCTAAGGATTCGAATAACTTTAACCCAACTTATAAAAGTAAGACACTTTTCAGTTACAAATTTTTTCATTAAAAACAATGACAAATGTTTTTAAAAGTATTTCAGTGTGTATAATTTTCAAGTATTTTTTTTTACAATAGATTTAATTAAATAATTAAAAATTAAAAAAAGAAGTATTTAAGTTAAAATAAACATTTTTGTTTGAATTTTTTAAAAACGATTTGCTATGGTAAAACGTTTGACAAGTTTTTTGCAAAAATTTGTTATTTGTTCGAATGATTTTGTTTCAGTTATAAATAATATAATTTGAATGAATAATAATCTACTGTTAATATGATAATATGATATAATTTTATATAGGCTCTCACAGGAGAGATAGGGATGGATTTGATGTTGGAAGAAATTTCTAGCTCGCTTTACAATGGAACTCTGCCTTCAGATTGGGCAAGGTTGGCTCCTAATACGAAAAAGTCCTTAGCAGGGTGGATCGATCACTTTGAAAAAAGAAATACACAGTATTCTTATTGGGTAAAAGATTTTAAAAAATAACCAATAAAATGTTAAATTGTTGTTTCATAAAATGATATCACTAATCTTTCGCAGGCTACTACCGGTGAGCCAATAGCTTTATGGCTCTCAGGGTTGCATATTCCAGAAACTTATCTAGCTGCTCTGATCCAAATGACTTGTCGCATAAATCAGTGGCCCTTGGATTATTCCCGCATGTATACCAAAGTTACACAATATATTGATGCGAGTGAAATAGAAGAAAATCCGGAACAAGTAAAAATAAAAACAATTAACATTTTCCATTCTAAAAATGTTTTTGAAAAAGAGAATTGTAATTGTGATTTTGTATAACAAGGGTCATTATATACGAGGACTGTATCTCGAAGGAGCAAGATGGGACTTGGAAGATCATTGCCTGAAAAGGTCGTATCCTAAAGTTCTGATTGAGGAATTGCCTATTCTTCACATAATACCGGTAGAAGCTTACAGATTAAAACTGCGAGTATGTTACATTTCTTGAGAATCTTGACTTAATTCGAACATTCTTTTTTTACATTTAACTAGATTAATAATTTCGTATTGTTTTAGAATACGTTGAAAACTCCGGTTTATACTACTTCCAATCGCAGAAATGCTATGGGGGTGGGATTGGTTTTCGAAGCGGACCTGGAAACGAAAGAGCATACCTCTCATTGGATTCTACAAGGAGTGTGCCTAATTTTAAATACAGATTAAATGTCACACATTTATTTCATAAATTATTAATATGTAATTGATTAATTTATAAATCTGGTTATAGTTATTTACAAAATCCGGAACCAACTTTTAAATTAATGTATTCAAATTAATATTCTAGTCAAAGTCATAAAATATAATTCATGACCCATTAGATTTGATTTTAATTTAGTTTAGTTTTGATTCAAGGCAAGAGCATTCAACATTGACAAAAATAAGAAAAACTGAATAATCCAGCAAATATGAATGGAATTTTCGTCACAAGCTAATCGATCGAAACGTCACTAAGTATCCCCCAATTTATGAGAAATAAATCCGACCCCTAATATGCCTTGAAAAAGCAAAAGGTGAAAACATTTGTGTACATTAATTCTTCCATAAAACTAGTGACATACGTATAATAAAGACATCATTTATAAAGCGCTCGTTCAGTAATCGTTTGCATCTTGCAAGGGACAAAGGAGCCAACGCAACAGATCTCTCTATCGCTATAGTAAAACACGTGCCTGGTCTAATTTACTTTTAATGCTTATGCGGTTCATTGTATTTAGACGTTATTATATCCTCCATTGTTACAATAATGTTGCATTCATACACTCATGTTTTTTGTTTCATTTTTATTTTCTGTATTATTTCTAACTTTTATTTTAAATCTTAAATAAGATTTTTATAATTCACTTTTTTAGATTATTGTTTTCTTCAATTGTTTTTAAATTTTATCTTAAATTATTCACTGACACTTTTACAGCACGTTAAAATAAATATTCGTATTTTAAGAGCGAAATAATTTTGAAAGCGATAATTAAAATTTAAGATTACCATGTCCATCATATATAATTGTACTATTAATTTGAGTTCATTCGTTAGCAAATAAAAGAAATTATGATGAAGAAAAGCTTAAGTTGGATGTTAACTTGTAAAGTGAACCCCAATTTATAATCCATCCAACCCTCCGCTTCAATATCAACCCTTCTATTCTCCTGCACTCGAGTTTATTGTAGTGCACGTCGTCAAATAAAAGAAAAGCAAATGATACATGTGTTCCAACAATAACTTTCGCTTAATCAACCCAAAACCATTTTTCAAAATGTTTAGCTCACGTAAAATATTTTAAAAAACATCTTCCTCTTCATTGAAAGAGTTTTATTTTTCATTTATATTAAAATAAAAAAAAATGAAATAAAATAAAAAAATTTAACCGAACAGATTAAATTAAATTAATAAAAATAACAAAATATTTGAATTTAAAAAAGGACAAAAAATCAGTATTAGAAGCTTTTGGTACTAATAGTAGAAAAAAATTAGAAGAGGAATGAGATTCATTGACTTAATCTAATTGAAAAAATACGCAAACGAATAAAATAGTACAAAAATTGCTGACGGCGATAAACCGCTCACGGATTGTTTCAAAATTGTTTCAGATTGCCAGTCGAGTGGCAAACACGTTGATTTCGATGAAATGTAGGGTGAGGAGGAGAAAAGAGAGAGGTGGGTAACCGGGAATATAATCTGTATTATCCTTTAACTATTAGTGCAAAGAGGATCGAGGGCGCAGGGATTTTCAGTCATTACATGGGGCTATGTCAAATAACATTATGTGTGGCATCCGCACGTCCATAACTGAAACGGACTAAACCAGCAGTGCGGCAGTGTATACCAATTCTCGCATTGTCATATGCTTGACCGATTTATAATTCGTATCCAATAAATTTAATTTACTTTTTTTCACAAAAATTAACGTCCAACAAAAAATTGCGATGGCTCAAAATATTGCACCACATACACATCCCTTTATACCAATTATTAATAAGGAAAAATAAAAAAAAATCCATTACAATACCAGTTATTATAATCAACTTAATAATGAAAATTATACAAATAATCTCTGAGCGCATTTAAACAATGAATTGTATTTAAATCTGATACAGCTTTGATCTGTACTTTGATACTACTTTAAATCATTGGTGGAATCATTAATGACATGAGATGAATAATGAAACAAAACAATTATTTTTTACCAAAAAGTGAACCTCTTCTTATTTGATATGCAATTACAGTGAAACAAAGTATTGGAATCCTTCGGGGACAGTGCACCCCTTATGCAAAAGTCAAACAACTGTCGACTTATTAAACTAATTGACTGCGCAGGATGGAAGTACCGCAGTGATCATGCAGCCATGTAATGTCACTCGAGAAAAATCAGCATGTGCATACCCCAAAGTATATTCTGCAGATTACAGCCCCCTTGCAAAATTATGTACGCATCATCGCCTCTGAACATAGACATGCGTCCGAATTTAAGTAATTTTATTGTAAAGTCATTCTTTCTGGTACTTCACTTCAAGTACGTACAAATATTTAAATAGATTATAATTAATTACAAACAATTTTTCATTAGATTGATTGTGAGCTACAAATTTTATATCAATAACCTTTTTGAATCCATTTAGAATGTTGTTCGACTTTTTTTGTTTTGTGATTCATTTTTGAGCATATTTATGTTTTTAAAATATAGCAAACAAGAAATGATACTAAAGATATACAATGAAACTTGATGCAAAAAATATTGTTGCTGTAAAAATGCGAGTTGTACAATTTTATTTCTCACATGAATAAATAATACGATTGTTGATTAATAAACCTGCGCCACGCGTTCTTTTATCACGAGTTTAAGAAGGATCGAGTGTTTGTAGAATCGGGTGAATAGAGTCGCGTATGGTGTTTGTCGATATATAGATGAAGGTTTACGCATCTGAAATGTAACTCAATGGGACGGCACGTGTCTTCGTCAAAGAAATACGCTCCTCTCATCCAGCTTGCATTGAAAGACATGTTTAACCGAAATCTCCATTTAATGGGCGCTCCCTGTATGAAACGCTTTTTATGATAACTGGTTCTCGCTAAGACCTTTCATGCCTGACGTACAATAATGATTGCTTAACTAGCGTAACTATCTTATCACCTGAATTGCCTAAATTTAGCCCCACACAAATGCAAATACATACAATACATACAAAATTTTAATCAACAAAAATAGATCAATTTTATATTAATTAAATAATGCATTTTATTCCAATTATATTCCATTTTAGTCAAGATTTTATTTTCTTTGAAGCTTTAGGATTAATTATGTTATTATAAAGGTTGAAATTGACAGATTGACGAAAAATGAGGAAACCATTTATTTGCAGATGTGGTGAGAGGTGTGTTTACAAAAAAGGCAAACCGAAGAAGGGCATCAATAAAACGATGCAGTCACAGTCGTCGGAGCATTTTTCTTGGGGGGAGGAGGTGGAGGCCTTTTGTCAAAACCGTATGTTCACACGTCGGGCAGTGACCGGCCTCTGAGCTGAGCTGAAAATCAGCGTCATAATTGGCAGGGGATCCGGAACAATATTTATTACATCAAGGGGCACGACAAAAATCATAATGGCCAACTGGTGTATAAACTACACCAGCCTCTTTGCGGTTCGTTAAACGATGCGTCGTGGAGGGTTCGACATAAGTTAATACAGGGAAATTAGAATTTTCATCTGACACCTACAATATCGACCGACTATTTTTTCCATTGTTATACAGTAATATAATAATATATGTAAAAAATTTGTTATAAAAATCTGTGTTTTCAACTTTGTTTTTTATTTTTAATTTCATTCTTCATCCAATAATTATTTTCTTGTTTTTCATACTTTGTATTTTTATATTAGTTTGATTAATAATATTTTAGATGAAACCAACAAACCAATCACGATAACTAGAACAGAGAGCGAGTCTCGCAGAATTGTAATTTGGAGCGAACATTCAATTAGTCGAAACTTTGCCATAACTGAAACACAATAGCCAACCAGTAACCACAGTAGTGCGCAGCAACTTAAAACCAATATTAACTCTAATTACCAGAACTCGGCAGAACCCATTGTGTAAATTAAATTTTCCCATCTTGAAGCTCATTTAGTTTTTTAAACAAAGTTTTTTAAATCACAACGTTTAAGAAAAAGTGAGAAATCTTTATTTCAGTTTCATCACGTGGAGGTTTTTACCAAAAAATTCATTAACAATGAAGCATGCATACATGTGATACATGATATCATTCGTCAAACCTATATATTTTAAAGTAATAACTTTGATCTCCATGAATGATATTTAAAATAATTGAATTTGTTATTTGTTCGATTCCCCGTAGTAACTACTAATCAAATAACAATTATTGAGATTGATTGTTATTTTTATTTTTTTTATTATACAAATTGTTAAAATAAATAATTAAAAAAATGATATCAATCAACACAACAATTTTTCAATGTTAACTTTAAAAGCTATTTAATAATTAATGAAATTATTAGCAAATGACTTCAAATAAATGTTTTAATATTTTTTTATTTCCAAATTGCAATTTAAAGTAGGTCAGTACTCTGTACTGACACCTAGATCGTAGATACCGGCGCGTTTGTCGGTTTAGAGTACTGACTACGAAATGGAAGGATTAAAAAATACATTTACATTAATCAACGCAACAGTTTTTATTTTTGATGTCATATTATAAATCATTAACGATGTATGTTTTCAGTTCTTCAACAATAGATGTTTATTTTTGTAAAAATAGTTAGGTAAATATGCACGTTGTATAATAAATAAGATAATCATTGATTTTGAAATAAGAAAAGATTGCATCTATATCGATATTACATTTAGTAGTAATATGATCTGTGTTTTTTTTCTTTATTTTAATGATTTTGAAAAGTTTGCGACTCGTTTTTTTGTATTTTATTGGTAAAGTTAAGTTCGGTTGGGAGGGGATATTCTATCCATCGCGATGACTTACAATTGCCTGAAAGGATATTTTTTTAAACATTTCAACTTTCACTTGAACTGTCAAGTCCAAGTCCAAACTGTCTTGACCATGACTTCAGATTCTTCTTGCAACTTTTCAGAACATTGTACACACTTAATGAGCACACACTTGACCAACAAGAACATACATTTCAAACAAAACAATTTTTTAAATACAGATTTTTCATATACATCAATGTTTTTAGTGTTTCTTTTTCGTTCCTGTTGTAAAATAAATTCAGAAACTTATATGCCTTTCTTTCCAACGTCAGCGCTATGTGGTCTAATTATATTAAAAAAGAGAGATTTCTTTAAAAATTTCCTCAACAGCTTGCAAGTATAATGTGTAACTTTCTTTTAATTTTTTTTTTTCTGAAAATTGTCAGGAGCTACAGGATAGCACTTTACAAATTGAATATTGAATTCATTTGAAAAGCAAAATAACTGTAAGTCCTTTGACTGAAAGTAAAGCTTTGTACAGCTTTGGGAGCTTTTTCGTGTATGCGTAAAAGCTACCTGCGGTATGACAATATAACAACGTTCTGTAACTACGTGTTTGTAGTTACCCCTAAGGTGAATCACACACCCCAGCATCCCCAGCCGCACAGAAGCCACGCCTTAAGATTAAGGGTGCAACACAGGGTTGGTTGCAGCGAGAGTGACAAGGCAGAGGGCGGTGCCATCAGAGCCTCGATTCGCTTTTGCGTCGGATGCAACCTGCGTGGATACTAGTGTGCAGGGAAAGCCACCCCCGTGACATCCACGGCCAACATATCTTTTCAGTCCAAACTATTTCATCGTACCGCGTACGTTTTCCTGTGAATTGTGAAGTGATCAGGTTTAATAACTTTGGTTTCGTTGGTTTTGCTTGTTAGTTCCACAACAACACTGGACACTTATTTTAGAGAGTAAGACAAATTCAAAAAGGTAAGGTTTAGGTCTATTGAAGATTTTAACTCCAAAGGAAAAAAAAACAATAGATTGATTCATTTGAATAATATATTCAATTTAATGAAACGTTATCTACTTTTTGTTGAATTTGAAATTTTGAAATTTTGAACTAATGAATGAAATGTTTTCTATTGTTTTTATGAGTGCCATTTTTATTAATTGATGACGATATATTATTTTTAGATTATTCAGTAATATTCAATTGAAATTAAATAAAAATCAAATCAAATTACATTAAATTTTAATTTAATCTTACAAAAGTGAAACTAATCGAATCGTAAATTGATCATCTGTAATGACATCTGTAATGAGCGAATTAATTACATATTGTTAATGCAACAGAGCCAGATGAAAACTGAGCCTTTTGAAAGAAAAGTAGACAGCGAGAAAATAAATTGATAGTCGATTCACGGGACACAGTAAACTGGTCCCGCGGGACACAAGGGTTTTAGTAGGCAACCGTTTTGTGTCGAACAAACGCCATAAACTGTTTGTACTAGGATTAGCCATCCCTTTTCTTACGCACGAAAATTACTTTGAGAATAAACCTAAAAAATCAGAATTACATTTTTTACTTCTTAATTCATTTTTAATTCTCCTTATCCCAAATGAGTCTTACAGGCTCAGACTGTTTTCTTCAACCGGCATTTTTTTTAATGAATTTTTATTAAAGAAAGCATTTTATTAAAAAATAGGTTTAAAGATTGTATAGAAATAAATAGTTCTCGATTTTCTATATATTTATACACTTTTCGAAGTCAATAAAAATTGATGACTATATCTGTAGCTGTGAGGAAAAACCAGTTAACTGCCAGCTGGAAACATTGAAAAATAAAACTTGAAACATTTTTTTTAAACAAAATTAAAGTTCTGAATAATGTTGAAACATGTGAATTATAGTTTTTTGATCCCCATATAAACACTTCTTTGAGTTTGTATTAAAGAAGTAGATAAGGAAAACAACGTAAAATATGTTTTCAACTTAAATGTACAAATAATCACTTAACTGGTTTTTCTAATTTGTAAAAATTCTTTCCTGAAATTGTTATAAACGGAGTTATTTGTTAAGTTGCATAACTTTATTGTTTTTTTTTATTTGTTCAATTTGATTCGATTTAATTATATTTTTTTTTATTAAATTATTTTTCAATCACTTTTCTCCTATTTTGATAATTTAAAACTGCTTAGAGAATTTAGGGTTCAAAAAACAACTATGAAAGAAGTATTGGACGCAGGTGACCATTAAAAAAAGTTTGAAATTGTAAAAGCAATTTGACAAGTTGTAAGTAATTTCTTGCCTGACTGCGTACGTATCGAAGATAGTTTACACAATTTAAGTGTGGATTTAAGAACGAAGCTGGTTCGAAATCCTAATGGCATCCGACTGCCAATAAATTTTCAGATACAAAATCTAATTCTTCCATTTGTTTCCGCTCGAATCAAAAATGTTGGACAATTATTTTAATCTTTTAAAAACAAAAAATAAATAAATAAAACAAAACAAGAAATTGAATATGACGTTTTTTTTAATAGCTAGCTATTATTGAAAATGAGTATAACTTTAGAATGATAATTTTAATTATTAACATTATCATCTCAACGATATTTAATCTCGCAAGCCCCTTGAGGGATTCCGATACCCCCGAGCAATGGATTTCATACACAATCGTACTGCAAAATGAAAATACGTTCCTTCCACTGTATCATAAAAAATGCACACTGAAACTTTACATTCAACGGTCCTCTAAAATACCAAATTACAATTACATTGACAATTTTCCATCACAATAATTATTTCATTTGATTCCACTAACAAAATATCATCCGAACTGCCATTTTGATTCAAAATTGTAAATAAAATGTTCTTACATTATTTATTTCATGTTTCGCCACACGCTGAATATTATCCAATTAACTTTGAGCACGATAATTATACTAATTATATTAATGATACAACCGCATGGTCATTTCGATTGGATTTGATGTATTGAATTTGAGAGCAGTCATCATTATTGGATTGGTCAAATTGTTTGCATAATCACCACAATTCCTTGTGTATAAACACCTGTTTGCTACGAACGTATTTGATGAACCCCACGGTGCATTAGATATTACAACGTCATATTGCGAACGTGACACTGCATAAGTGCTCGAAATCAATATTCAAATAGCAAAAACAGCCGCTATGATTAATTTTTCATGTGATAGAAATCAAATAAGAGGACCAAAAAAAGAAATTTTTTTTTTCCACAAATAACATTAGAAGAGTCAGATAATCGGAGATTTAAATATGCAAGATGCACGATGGATAAAAAAAGAATTGGCACGCGAATTGTTTATAAGGGGAAGAGTTTTGTGTTAATAAATGATGCATCAGATTTGATAGTGGAGTACAATTACCGAGGGTAAGGGTAGCGGCGCGCGAACTGAGAGAAGGGGCATGTCCGGGTTTGGTAGCACGCGACATAGCCCTGATGGAGTTGGAATGAAGCGCGGAGATTTAACAACGTTACAATGAATGAGCCAAGTTGTCGCGCCAGCTCCCGCTAAATTCGCCCTCTTTGTGCGGTGCCAGCGCTGTCGGCGGAACGAAAATACAGCGAGGATTGCAGATTGAATTGTAAAATAACCGAGCGGGAAACAATGTACCTCCGCTACAA
Source organism: Trissolcus brochymenae (assembly GCA_030523145.1). Lineage (NCBI taxonomy): Eukaryota > Metazoa > Arthropoda > Insecta > Hymenoptera > Scelionidae > Trissolcus > Trissolcus brochymenae. The sequence goes on from JAQQRF010000499.1 coordinate 33,838, forward strand.
CATGGTGTTTGCATTTAAATAATCCGCGAACTTCAGCTCTTCCTCGGTTATGCCCCGACTTGATTTTTCAATCATCGCGATCGTTGTTTGGACGCGACCGAATTAACGCCGAATATATTCTCCGGTTTGCTTTTCAATTATAGCTGCGCAGGAATTAAACTTGCGTGGCTCTCAAATTCAATCAATTCAAGAAAACCAGGCTGTTAGCAAAAAATGCAAAACATTTTCTAGTATAATTATAAATCATTTAAATTAACATTAAATTTGGATTATTCTCCGAAGAAAAACGAGTTTTAAGATTGAACAAATGATTTTTCATGTCAGGGAGAATGTTTTGTTTCAAGTAGATATTGAATTTGCATTATTTAAATGTGGAATATTTGAAAGGGGTTAATTTTATAATGGCGGTCTAATTGTGAGTTGCAAGTAATTAATGCGGTTCGATTCATATTGGCGAGCCGTCCGCTGGGCGCTGACCAACGGAACCGTTTTGGTCCAGGGAAGAGAAACGGAAGTCTGTTCTCTACGAACTGCATTGTTTCACGGTAGATGAGAATTTAATTTGCACGAGGATTGCGGAGGAGTCGAGGGGCAAAAGTAGGGCTCGAATGGATGCTACCTTGTTTAAGCTCGAGTAGGGGTGTCAAATTGAATTATCCCTCCCTAACTACTCGCCATCCGCAGGGATTTGCTACGATTGCACTATAACACCATATTTCTTTCCGCAGATTTAATTCAAAAATCATAAACTATTTTCTGTTTTCTATCAGAACAGAACAAATTTTTCTTTTCATTTCTCTCCACATATTATTTGAAAAATATACAGTAGTATAGGTAACAAATAGTCAGCCACATAATAATTTCTTGAAACATTTTACATTTAAGTTATTTATTTTTTTTTTGTTTTCAATTTGGTTTTAGCAACATTAAGTAGAAAAATATTCATACGTAGAAGAAAATTGTTAACAAAAAAAAAAATTGCTGTAATGAATTGAATACAAAATTGTTTGAAGGAGCAAATGCACCTTAAATGAGCCAAAGGAACTAGCATTTTTACGTACTTCATTTTCTCTTTCTTGTCGCCTGTGAATACTAACGTGTTATACACTTTGTTAGTCGGTGCGTCTAGTAGAGACTCAGAATCTTATCTCGACGAGAACTAAGAGGATAAGAAACTCGATTCGCTGAGAAATCTAGGTTCTTTCGCTTATTTTCGCGTTTTCCATTTAACCGTCGAGGCGACGGAGAGTCTTGCTGAACGAGGCAAACTTTCTCAAACTTCAAGTGAATTCTTTCTTTTCTAGAACAAATTAGAACGACGCCTTTTTACGTACACAGGGGCAGGAAAGCAAGGCTATTTTCTTTCCTCTTTTTTACTTCTTCTTTCACTTTTTTCCAATTTGCGCGGAGTGAAGCGTAAATTACGATATTCACGTGTTCAAAAAAAAAAAAAAAAAAAAAAACCATTTCAAGTAATATGAGATGAATTGCTACAAAATTGTAAATAGTCAAAGAATCGTGATTATTGCACTTTTGTCAAAGGGTGATTTCACTCGCAGTCTCTTTTCTTGGTTTCTTTTTCTTTTCTTCTATCTTTTTTTCTTTTTTTTTGTTTTCAACAAATTGCAAGTAACATAAAATAATTGAATCTCATTCAAGATTATTTACCGAGAATTAGGGACAACTACGTAAAACTGGTAACTGTCAAAAGAAAGCTATTTAATTGCGTCTTCGTGAAAGACAAAATCGTCAAGCTTCCGGTACTTTGATCAAACAGCTTACTCTTGAGCTTTGTCGAGATTTGTGATTACTTTTCACCTTTTCACTTCAAGTTCATAAGAGAGATTATATGAGGATTTAAACATTTTTTATATCTCATTTTCTTAATGACTGAAAAGATGATTAATTTCCATTATCGCTTTTATTTCAGGATGGATTCGCCCATACTTTCTATGCCAAATATCACACCGTCTAAATCGTCTCAATCACCTCAGTCCCAAAATCATTCAAAATCAAATCAGGTAAAAAAAAATATATTAATCAAAAACGTAGTCACAGAGAAATTGAACAATTTAAGTGATGTGACTAATTATAGTCAACGAACATTATTTACAAAATTCAATTAAGGTGATGTGTAAGGTCTGCTGCCACGGAGTTAGGGACTTTGTTTATAAAAATTAGAATAATTGTTATTTTTCAAAATACGGAGAAGAGCCCCATTCAATAATAATGGGAGAATTTGTAGCACACTACAACAAGATTTACGGTTCAAAAATGAAAACAAACAATGATTTCTACGATTAACCTCCACATCGAAAACTAGAAATCATTATTTGTCAA
>JAQQRF010000500.1:0-42670 GCA_030523145.1 Trissolcus brochymenae
TCGAAAACTAGAAATCATTATTTGTCAATGTTTTATGATAAAAGTTGAATTTTTATCTATAGGAATGTGTAAAATGAGTGAGAAAATGGCGTTCTTCTCGTTACATTAATTTACAATCATATTATTAATTTTAATTCAAGAAATCTGTAATGTCGGTAACTCCCGGTTTCACACCACCTTAAGAAAAGTGTTTTTTTGAAAACGAAAATTTTTTCGCATTAGCATTCTAATTGCAAATGTCAAAAAGCTTATAAGAAAATAAACACGGTTTTATAAAAATCGTAATTTATTTAAAAAGCATACGCTTCTTCATCTTACGTTGTATTTCGCTATGTATATAATTGACAAATACATTTTTCAACTGTTTACAGATCAACAGTAAATATAGCGAGGAGTTGGCACAGGAATGTTTAGAGTGGATCAAAGCAATCACCGGAGAGAACATCAGCACAACTGGAGATATGGACAACTTTTTTGAAACTCTAAAAAATGGAGTTTTACTTTGCAAGTAAGATTTAATTTTTTATTTCCTGGCAAATGAATATAAATATTTCTAGCGTTAGATCAATAATAAATAATTATTATAGAACCATTTTATATAGTTATAAAATAACCCACGAGCAATTTGGTGATTCATATTTCAGATTGGCAAACGAAATTAAACCGGATTCAGTGAAAAAAATAAATCATACGACATTAGCTTTCAAGTGTATGGAAAACATCAATGAATTCTTGAGAGCCGCAATGGCACTCGGTGTCCCAACTCAGGAAACTTTCCAAACTGTTGATCTTTGGGAGCGACAAAACCTCAATGCTGTTGTTATTTGCTTACAATCCCTTGGAAGAAAAGTAACTGATCCGTTAATTTTTTATATTTCAATAAATTGAACTCTTAAATATAATATTAATTAATATTGATAAATTGCTTGATTTTCAGGCTGGAAATTTCGGAAAGCCCAGCATCGGACCTAAAGAAGCTGAAAAGAACGTTCGCACTTTCTCTGAAGAACAATTGAAAGCTGGTCAAAATGTTATCAGTTTGCAATACGGCAGCAACAAAGGAGCAACTCAAAGTGGAATCAATTTTGGGAACACTCGGCACATGTAAAAATCCTGTGACTTCGTCTTTCACATCAACTTAAAAACTATATTAATGTTACAGAGATATGTGGTACATATCGTGTACCTTAACGTTACATTTAATCGCTATTCTTCCTCACTTTGCGAGATTAACGAATCAATTAGGAACTTTTTTGAGTATAACTTTGAGTCCCTTCTTGCTTTCGAATGATTTACTAAAGACAATCAAAAGTCTTCCAATTTGAAGACTCACGTGGAACTCATATTTCGTTAATGTATATACAGGCTTTATATACCTATGCATTTGTAATAAACTTTTCTCCTTTTCTTATTGTTTATTTCTAAAACTCAGCTGTAAAAATTACTGCGATTTGTTAATGATGACTGATACATATACATTGTGAAACCTTTTATTTTTTAAAATAATTTAGTTGCATGTAGTTTTACAGCTCTGATAAACTTTAGTTATAGCAAATTCTCGCCATAAATCTGAACTATCTGAATCCCCAACTACAACTAAGATTATTATACTATAAGTAAACTAATGTTTTAGTGATCATTGTTCACTCATTTATTCATTTTTTATGAAAAATAAAAGAAAAAATATATATATTTGTACGGATCATAGATGCAATAATGATTATGAATAAAATCAAATGTATTTCCAAACAGTTAAACAAGTTGATATTGAAGATTATAGAAGATTCATATATTTTATAAATAATGTTATTGCAGGATAAAATCAGAAAACAAACACATGTGTTTGAAAATTGTAACCTTTTATCTTAATTGAATGATTTAGCATATGATAAACAACAGTGTCAAATTTATATATATTGAAATCTTCAAGTACAAATTAAACTTTACCTAAAAACAAATAGGTTTTGTCAAATTTACTTAATAGAGTATTTTTATGTATGTATAAAATTATGAAATAAATCATTTTCAGTTCATAGTATTTTTTACTTTTAAACTTCATCTGATTTATTATATTTTTATAAAATATTTATTTTGTTTCCAACTTTCAAATGAAATCAAACATTTTTATTCTATAACAAATATCTATTAGTATAACCATAACATAATCACCTATAATATAACATTTATGTCTGAAAAGGAAAGTCTTTCAAATTTTTGAAATATTTTTCTCTGAAGTTGTTTTTCAGTTCTCGACGCCTTGCTAACTTCATCATGTTTTGTACATTTTTTCTGAAAAAAAAAGAAAAAAAAAAAAAAAATTAATATTAACAAAATAATTACAATCATTTAAATATAGAATTCTACAAAAAGTTATATTTTCAAAAAGAGTAAACTTTAAATAATGGCAAACTATATTTTATAATACTAGCTAAAGACCACATGGTTTTTTTTCAGGTTATAAAAAACAAAAATTATTTTTGTATTTAATTCGCAAAAATACTAGTGTTAAATATTGTAAAGACTAATCAAAAGCAGTAGGTACGATTGAAATATAGTTATTTCCACAGTAATTAAATTTTGCACATTTCAAATTAAATTTATTCAATAAAATTAAGACTAAAGATTGAGGGTACAAGTTAAAATCATATTGTGAGTAAAGTTAAATGTTACTAGAAAACAAGTTTTGTATAATATGTTATTGCAAAAACTTTATATCGCTTGTGCAAAAAAATACAGTTTTCCTATTTTCCTCCCTGTTACCTTGGTGGCCATTTTAAATAGTTTTTTATTGTAAAAGAATCAAAAAATAATTACAATTGTTTTGAGTATCTACTACTCTATGAGTATTATAAATGTTCAATTTAAATTTATAAATAACGTTGTAACTGTCAAAATACAAAAATTACAAACGCGTTAAAAATAGTGATAAAAAAGCAAACTCTCATTCGTACCATTTAATACTACTTGTTGGAACTCAACTTACGACTGGATTCTCATTTCTATATACTAGTAAAATTAAAGATATCCATAATGAAAATTACCTGTATGGAGGAGGGAGCATTTCTTCGTCTAACCGACACTCATATTCATCTGGGAATTGTTTTTGGAAAATCGAGTGCTTCACAATGTCTACATCTCGAGAATATTCTTGAACTATTTTGTCGATCAAAGATGGTGGGGCATCAAAAGTATATAAAAAGTTTCTATAAAAGGAATAATAATTTAAATAATTAGCATTCAACCATAATATAAAATAATATACCAATATAAATGTATATAAGTTAAACTTACTGAGTTTCATTATATTTTTTTCCATGGTTCTTTATCTTGTACGGAGTTTGATGTTTTCCTAAATTATCAATTTTCCTAATGAATCCTCCTGTATTAAAAATCGTTTGAGCTGTTCGCTTCAATACTGTTGTTGTATCAGGCTAGAAAAGAAACATTGTTACATTTTTTTCATTCATGTTTAAATAAGTTCAAAATTATAGGTTAAATCAAACCTTGGACATTATGCGAATGAGTAAAGGCATCTCATAGGTTGGCATATTGTAAAAGTACCGATACTTTTTGATGTCGAATTTTATGTTTCAATTGTCTACGAAAAAGATACTTGGTATTCAATAATAACTTTGTTATTTACTTGCAAATATCTGATGTGATCTGATGTCCGACTCCGACCAACTGAAGTTTATCACTTCATTTCATCTCTCCATAGTCTAAGTGACTTCATTGCTGAGAAGTTAGTGCCAATCGGTATTTTCTAATATGCCGAACTTCAGTTTGGTATTTTAAATTATGAATCTTGGTGGTTACATGTAAAAACACTTTTTTTTGATCATGATGACAATTAAATTTCAAATTTAACTGTTCTTTCAGCTGAAAAAATGTGTATTTTTTTATAAATAGATATCAGTATTAGTTATTTTTTCATTGTTAGTTGAAAAGACCCAGTCTCAAATCCTAAAATACTTTTTTCAATTATTAATAAATAATTCATATTAACGAATACAAATTGCAACAAAAAAATTTCATATCAACTGCTAAATCTCCTGTCTGAAATAACTGGCTACAGACTTTCAGATTATGGACAAAACTCTTACGGTTTACGGAAAAATCGCATTAGTACTTGTTGATTAAATGATTAATATTAAACATTTATCAAAAAAATGCCAACGTCAATATTCCAATCATAGTTTGTTGACTCAAATCTTACATCTTCAACATTTTTAAATCATTTTATCATTTATAAAATTATTAAAATCTAGTACTTAATTAAAGTAACAAAAAATTGTTTCTTTTAATTCAAGACTCTGTTATATTACTTTAATAAAATTTTTAATAAAAGTTTGCACTTTTTATAAAGCTTTTTCGCGTATATCATTATTTTTTTAACTGTTTAACTGTTATAATTACTTTTCAGCGCAACTGCGCTCCTTGTGAACGACAATATCGTATCAGTTTTTAGGGGATCAGCGCAATTGAGCTAGTCCCGATGATTTTAACTTGGTCTAAATTTGAATTTCTGTTAAAGTGAATATTTTTATTTCATGTTAATTTTGTTTTGTTATTGTAAAAAGGGAGTCATACTATTTTGGACACATTCGGCCAAGGGATATTGAAGGAGGAAGTGATGGAATCAACAATTTATAAAACACATAAGGTCAACATACCAGTTTGTATTATATGTATCAATTTGTGATAATGATTCCAATTTTTGGACAATTTGTTCTAAAATGACCTAAAATACACAACAATGAGTAATCAGATATACACTGCTTTCATAGAAATGCTATTTGCATAAAATGAATTTAAAGAAACCTAACGTAATCAAGAAAACTAGTTTGAATGAAAATCTTTTCAATTTTGTTAAGAAAAAAGCAAGTTTTGCAACAAATAATAAAAATGTTTTACATTTAAACTTGAATTAAGATGATGATTGATCGTAATGCGTAATGTTAGAGTGTGATGTGACATGCATGCGTATATCTACCATGGATAGAATGAATAAGGTTGCTGAAAATTTATTTGACTGAAGCAACATCGATCGGTGTTTTCCCCTAAGTTCTTCACGACAGATTTAATTTTAGAATGAAGGGAGCTACATCGACCCTTAAAAATACAGTCAACTTTGAAGTCCAATTCTTCTGACCTAATTCCGCAATGTGTCACGTGCTCTTATTTACATAGCTCATCAACGCGAATGCAAACAAAAATATGTTTAATTATGAAATGCAACAAACTATGATCAATATAGATGCAACAGGATGAATCAGTCATAATTTAAATTAAGTTGATCCTATTAATGTATATTGATATATCGAGGAAGCTGATTCAACGCAAATCACATGGCTGTAATTGGCAAGGCGATCTATTGATTACACGCAGTTCGTTGATCCAACGAGCAAAGAAATTGCGACACCCTAGTTCAGTTCAACCTTGCATCTAAAATTAATTTTGATTCGTCAAATCCATGAGCTCATATATATAATTTGTCGTTTTCCAACATTTAACACAAAAACAACGAAGACAAGAGTAAGTGTTGTGATTCTATGCGAAAATAGCTGTTTTTTTATATCTCTTTCAAAAGATATATATATTGGTTGAAAGTGTTCGCAACCACATTTCAAAATCAAAATCATTTCACATTCTTAAATATGATTTTTTTTATAGTTCGAAATTTATTTCAAATAAAAATTGTCTTACAAATTGTCTTTCATTTAAATTTTGTTTATGTTTTTGCCCTTTTGTACATATATTGAAGTAATTTTGTTTGTTTAAATTAAAAAAATAGCATTGGCGAACCTAACCTAAAGAAAGAATTAAATTTTGAACAAAGTATAGGACATCAAATAATTGCAATCGAGTGAATGAATTGAAAAAAACAAAAGAGACAGTTGCTAAAAAGCATTGAAACAGAAATGATGTCCGAGTTTACGGGTTAGCCGCGAATATATACATTCGATAGATTAAATTTTTTGGACTCTTCATCGGTGGTGGGTGCGCTTTTTCACCTACAGAGTCGGGATCGAAATACTCGGCGTCTGCGCGCCACGATACGGGGCTATGTATAGCCGATGTGCATGGATTCTTGAATGCCCGAAGTATCATTCGGCTCGGACGATTGCTGCTCACTGCAGGTCTAGCCATTTTTTAACACACACCACCCTGCAATTGCTTCATACTCACGTCAGTGCAAAACACAAAACCAGTTTGAAAACAAATCCCTTCTTTTATTTTTGTTTTCAATTCTAGATGATCCAACAATAAGAATAAACGTTTCACCTGGTGCTATTCAAAATCAAACCCTTAAATTCCTTCATTGATAGAATCGTTTCAATCCAAAAAAGTCTCAAACGATGAAATCACGCAATGGTTTCGTGCAGTGTTTCGTATCATTGTTTGTTTAATTGTCAACAGTGCTAATTCGGAAAGTCAATTTGGATCAAGTAACTACTCGGTAAGTCAAGTTGATGTTTTGTTTGTTTTGATTTCATTCTGTCGATAAATTGGAAATGCAAAACAATTATAAGTATTTTAAATGCTGTGCTTGATTCTACGATTAATTCAAAGATAATATAACATATGAGGTTTCCAACTTTTGCTGCTAATTTTCATTGTTGAATAAATATTAAATGACAATTGGAGGATATTAAAATTATTGATGTGACCATTGGGCGACCTGATAAGCGTAATAATAATAATTTATTCGTATGGCATTGACATTTATTCAGATAATAATTATAATTTGACAGAATGAAAATTGATTGTAATAGTGAATTGTAAATGAATCTCTCTTAGCTACAACATAAAATCTATCTTAATCTTGTTTTGAATTATCGCTCGTAAATTTCGGCAAACATTCAAGGGAAGCTGTGCTACTGTTATCCTCGCTGTTATCATTCTGTTATATAAAAACCCTCTGTGAATGCAGAATTCCGGGTCATTCAAAAACTTTCCACTATGAATGAAAATACACATATTAGAAATGACTTTGGATGACTGGTGCCAGTATTTTTGGCAATGTTCAATAGCCACTTTTATATTTCTATTATTAAACATGAGGCAGGACATGACCTCACAAAAATGCAATCGTTATATTTTAAATTTTGGTTTATTTAAATTGCACAAACTTATAGTCGAAAATAAAATATACAACAAATGAAATAAAAAATAATATAAATAACGAAAAGCCCCTGTTAGCTTGACGCACTATCGTGTAGAACCAGTTTTTTTTATCAAAACATACTTATACTGCGCACGGTGAAGACACGGTGATGGTGAAAAGATAGCGCGTATTATCGATTTATCATGAAGCGCAATTGATTTCTCAAAAAGTGGTGGAATCCATCAGCGGCTCCAGTGCCGTTCGCTGAAAGCATCACTCATTCGTTCAAACAATAATAATATATACACAGAAAACTACTTTTTTTAGCACATTTTCTTTCTTTGTATTCTTTCGAGTGAAGGAGTAATCAAAATCTCTGTTGCTGTTTTTTACAATCATCGTACCTAAAGACACGTTTTTCTCACCAAACACATCACTTTACTTTTTACGTGTGAGCTTGCTTGCAACTCAACAACGTGACCGAGTCAATTATATACACCGTACAATTTTTTTCCTTTCAATATTATTTTTTAAGATAGTTGCTTACTACTTTAAAAACAGCTTATTTGCCGTCACTAAAATGAAGTCAAAATATAGGTTACACGCTATAAATAATAAATAGTAATAAGATAAAGCGATGCCAATCATTTATATGTTTTCCGCGTCTGACCAACGCGACTCTGTATCACTCGTGGATCAAATCATATATATGTATTTCAAAATAGCTAACAATTTCTTAGCTTTCTTAGCTTATTTTAAAAAAATGTACCATTCATTAATACAATAAAAGGATCTGTTTTCAATCGTTTTTTTTTATTACTTTTATTTCGTATTACTAAAATATATATCAATACTTATGATACAATTTGAAAACTTGTTCGAGGATTGAAATTAAAAACAAATCAAACGAGAGTTAACTACAGGAGATAATTGTACTTCTGTTAAATTGTAAAAAGAATATTATAAAACTTATCATTGAAATAAGAAAATCGTTACGAGGTTGGAGATTTGGATTTTGCGCAAACCAGATCTTTGTATACATATATATATATATATATATATATATATATATAAACAACATGTTGTTTCATGTTGTTTATCAACAATAAAAGGTCACTAAGGGTTTTCCGAACTTTTTATCGATTAAACAAATATAATGATTCATTAATAAAAATTGCTGGAATAATAAATCTGCGTTCAAAATTGTAATATAAGCATGGTAACAAAAACAACAAACTATAAAGCAATAAATATAAAACAACAAGAGAACAGGTGTAAGAACATTACGATTGTTGAACATTCGAAAAATTATTCAGAGTGTGCAAGTGTGAACATATTGTCAAATAATCGATTTTTATCGTTCAAAAACATATCGTGTTACATCATGCGTAATTATTCTTTTACATTCTTGTCAGTTCTATTTCTTTTAAAAGTATTTTCAAATTTATAAATCATACATTGACCATATGAATTTTACGTTCAGGCTGATGTTAGTAAAACATTATGAATCAGTTCAAATAGCTTATTGTATTTAATACAATTTTCTTTTAATTCGAATTTTAATGGAAAAAAAAAAAAATGTATTATGTTTTATAGTATACTTTTTACTCACAATTTTTTAAGTAAATTTAAAGAAATTTTTAATTTCACTATTGCTGCTACTCCGAGTTTAATTTCTCCGTTTCTAGCAAACATCAATATAATATAAATGTATAATACAATACATACTATAGTAAAATAACGCTTGGTAGTTTTTCGCTCAGAGTTTAAAAACCGAAAATAAATTTTTATTTACTCGAGAGTTTAAGCTATAAATATTCTGGTATATACGAAGACTAAACAAAATTTTCTTGTTACGAGCTGATATTTTTCATGCTAAAAGAATTAATTCCATAAACACATAAATTGATCCTGTACGAAATATTGACTACAGACATAAGAACTGGGGAACAAACTTACAAAATAATGATAAAAGTAATAAAAATGCTCCCATTCCAATATTTTTTTAATCAAACTAATATCCATCATACTATATTGTTGTTAAATATTTTTTGCATCATTTTTTGTAGGGCTCATAAATGCTTGCATTAGTTTTAATTTTTTTCTTTTTGAACTCATCAAAAAGTTGAACAGATGCTATTTATAACAATAGTACAATTCACTACGAAGGAGTAATCTGCGCATGCGCATGAGGTCGCAACATTACTTTACGTGCCTGTTTTAGCAGGAGTTCGGCTTACTTTAATCCCGAGGGGAATAAAACTTTGCCAGATGTCGAATTGCCTATAAACAGGGACGAAAATATTATGCAACACGAACATTAACGGTATGGCAATATACTCAATGTTTGTTAACGAAATATTCACATGTGTGCATTTTGTCTGATCCAAATTTTTTCGTGGTATTTATTTTTTGTTACTATTATATTATTAATTGTTTAATGAAGTATCTTCTTTATTAAACATCATTTTGTTGTTCTTAAAGTGAAAATGTACCCATTACCATAGACGATAATTGAATTCAAGTGTTCAGAATCAGAATTTTAACCACTTGTGAGTTATTATTCTTTTACATTTTTTTAAATTTAATAATAATAAAACAATATTTGTAAGTGAGAAAAGGTAACAAAAAGACGCTTAATTAAATTGTATTTATTACCATTCAATGAATTTGCAAAATTAATGATTTTGAAGTAAAAAAGGTATATATAGATTGTGAAGTAGAGTCACGTGGTCAAGTGCGAGGTTTCAAAGCTGACAAAACTGTATCGATAGTCACAGCGACTCTTGAGACTCCATTCATGAATCAGGACCCAACAAGTCACCATCCTGAGACAGACGCGAATTTTATTGTTCAGTTCGGTGCGTGCTTTAGTTCCAGACTGTGATTTTGACGCAAGGTTTACTTTAAAATCGATCAAACAGTTTAATTCCCATGAACAAGTGTTTGGTGATAAAAACAATTGCAAAATGACCAACAGATCAAGAAATTATGTCATTTTCCGAGACCACTATATACTTGACAGCAAAGATTATTCGTTTGTCCGAATTATTTTTTCCAATTTTGAGTCTGGCTTTTACACTGCGATTACAAGCTTTAAACTCAATCTTGCTAATAAGTATTTCATGAGGGCCAAGGATAAGCATTCGTCAGGTGATTACGGAATTTTCCTTTTCAAATTGAAATTTAAAATAAATCGACTATTTTACATTTCATTATTATATTGAACTTCCAACTTAAACTTAGTAGATTCCTAATATATCGCAAAATGACATTATTGATGTTTTAATTCGAAAATATCCATTTAATTATCATATGTGCCTAATTCCATAATGGTTAATAGGTAATATATTGAAAAAGGTGGAATAATTTGTTTTTTAAACTAAAGTAAGATATTGAAATTTTGGAAGAAATTAACAACTAACGTTTGAATTTCAAGATTGTTATTTAACGAATTATTAATTCATCAGAACCTTCAAATAACTGCCAAGGTTTTCGACATGAAATAACTTGCAATCATCTTAAACACTATTTTTCACACATTTCCTATTGCAAAGAGATGCATGTAATACTATCTTAATCTCACTTAATTCGCACTACAGTGCGTTTTTCTATATATCCACAAAAAGATTTCTTAAATATTTTGAATTATGAAAATTAATTATTCAAAATTATACATTCAATTCATACAAATAATTAATTCTCTTGTTTTAATTCACTAGTTTAACCTGTTAGTTTATCAATTTAATTCATGAAATCAATGAAATAATAAAAAAAATCATTCAGTGTCAACAATTGATGTATTAAGTAGACGAAATGTTGATTCAGCAAAAATTGAAAACATATTCAAATGCTTTTTTAATCGCGGAAGGCAGAATTTTCACTTCCTTTATTTTTGACAACTTTACTTATAGGATTGTTTTTTTTTGTTTTTTTGTTTTTTTTTTTTTTCAAATGCACGAATAACTTGACGTTCATTTAACACCCAATTACTAATTGTTGATTGGTACGGAAACAATGCTCAGCATTTTTCTGTTTTTACACTGCATGTACTTGGGATAAAAAAGATGATGCGTCAAGGTTCCAGCGCACTTTTCAATGGGCCGCTGCTTTGATCCGCTTCTTTTTATGACGCCTTTTTTTAGCAACCCGCTTTTGTCACGCAGTGCTCTCGGCCAATACAGTTGTTATGACTCGTATTTCATTCAATTTCTAAAAAATTGATAGAATAAAATAATAATAATAACATTTTTATTAAACAAAAATATTTAAAAACTAATTTTAATACATGTTTCAATTGAAACATGTATATTCTGAAAATTAGATCTATTAGAAGTAATTGCACAGATTTTATGAAAATAATATTTTCGTCGGATATTTAATTCAAATATTGTTATAGTCATCAGTTGATTTGACCATTTATTTAGATTCAAAAAAGATTCATTAATAAGAGTCAGTTTTCATTTGAAAAGAAAAATAACACGAAATGGCCATAAAAATGCTACATTTGCCATGTGGTAGTTTTTATGACACGGTTTTCAGATATAGCTGAAGAAATTTGACATCATTTATGATTTTCTGATGTATAAAAGATCTCATATTTTTTGTTTCTGAATAAGAAAAAAAATATTAGTATGGATTAGTGTTATTTCATGAAATTGTTAATATTATTTTATATTGTCAAAAAATGGAAATGAGATAAAATATTTTATTTGGTAGCCAATGACATTGCATTAACACCTGATCAGTGAAGATTATTAGTTCTGCGGTTAGCGTCAATTTTGTCACACTTGTTGTCATCAATGTTGACGGATAATGCCGGCTTGTTTGCTGATTGCGTGTCACTTTCTATTCACTAAGTTGGCTCCGATGATAAATTTGCATTACACACTGCCACATATTTCATTGGAATGATGCTTTTGTCACACCTTGCAATCTGTTTTTCAAACAGTCACGCATTCGAAATGAGCAGCTAAAATGAATCTTCTTAAAATCATACTTTTTTATTCGAACAAAATCTGAAAAAAGCCACTAAAAATTGCAAGGTGCTTTTATTCTAAATAATTCAAGTACTGAATATTTGTTGCTAGAAAAAAACAACAAAAAACAAAAAACAAAAAAAAAACAAACAATTGAATGACTGAGAAATACTTCGGTCAAATTGGGTATCGATGAATTGCACTTGACATACACTTACCAGTACAGGCCATATCCTGGCCCTTTCGCGTCGTTATTTATAAACAGCTACGTGCCAAGAGTATTTTATGTTTATCAACAAATCGGTTGGCGTATGACTCAGCGCTAGTAATGCGAACACCGAGACTCGTGCGAGTGTTATATCAATGAATCTCCCACGAGACACTCCGTGAGACGAACAAAGATAAATTATTTTAATAACAAATTATTTGATTAATCGCGCAGATCTTGACATTGCTTTTGTTAGACATTTGATACACAATTGTCGTCTATCAAATTGTATTTTAATCAGTTCACTCTGAATCCGTGAACCTTTTATTTTTTTGAATTAAAAACATTTCCATGAAGGGGAGAAATAAGTGTAAACAATGAGAATCTTTATTTGTTTTTCAGAGAATCAAAGGTGCAACTGTTAAAAAAATTCAAGTGTGTACTTTAAACGTACTTTATTAAAAACAAAATTGTTTAATCTAGCGGGACTAATTAAACAAAAATCATCTATCGGATTGACCTCTTTTTTTCCATATGTAGAGAATTACAAAATGTCGTCGCAGAACTAGAAGAAAACGAAAAATGGTATTGTTTTTGAATGTTAATCAAAGTTATTTTACCAATCCCGCCAGTTGTGCGCTTACAAAAAAAGACTGTGTTGATTTGTTTATATAATTAGTTAACGCGCGAATTGTTCAATGAACAAAAGTGTCGTTAGATTTAAAAGATACATTTATAGCTCCCCCATTAGTCGGTTTATTACTGATAAAAAAATTCTCAGAAATGATCGATTTTACACATATTTCTCCTCTTAAATATGTAATTCAATGCTAAATTGCAAGAAAGCAAATTTGAAATATTTTTAAGGTAGAAACCAAAATTGCATGTTCAAAAAATGGACAAAAACATCTAAACAATCTTATATAGACCTAGAATTATCTAATCTTATTTCACAAAAGCCATGAATTTTATCTGCCAAACCCTTGTATGGTTTAGATATGCAGTATATTTGTCCAGCGAATTGGCTGCAGCGGTAATACGGGTATACTATAGGTTTTTACAATTTCTTTACTTTTATAAGACAGAATACAATTATTACTTTTTCTTCTTTTTAATTATTCATTAATATTTTAAATTTATATTTTGCATTCTACTCAACATTCTAAATTGAACGTATTTGAAAATTATATTTTGCTATATACGATAAGCATGTATATAATATTGGTAAAGTTATAAAATCAATTAGTAATTTGTGGGTATCTGACAAGTGATACTCGAGCGTTTTCAGGGGTTACAGATAATGTAAAAACGACTTGTCAGTTTGTTATATTTAATGTCGTCTTTTACACATACAAGCTGAATATAGGTTTAATATTTTGTTGTTGAAATTGTTGGCCAAATTTAAGCTGTCTTGCATCTTGCACAAATAAGGCAGTTTTTTAATTGGTACTATAAAATAAATTTTGAAGTTGAATAGAGTAACCGAACACTTTCTTTTTAATGCCACTTATAGCTAAAACATATCAGAAAGATACTTCCGGAGTTTGTAGACTATTCAAATGACACGCAATACGTAAAGATAAATTTATTTTAAAAGAGTTAAAAGTTAATATCAATATTAAGGTTTGATTTAAAAAATGATATCAAATTTTGAAGTAAAAAATTGAAGAAACGAATGATGAAAATGTGATATGCATGTTAAAGAGATCAAAATAAGATTAAATGAGTGTATGATAAATAAATAATTTGTATTTTTGACACATAGGTGAGGGGACAAGACAATGTCGAAGTGCAGTTAATAGAACTGCAGTGGAGAGGCACAGGGTTTGCACGGACGCGCGGCATCGTAACAGTTGTCGGTGCAAAGCAGAGTTGATCTTCTGCAACAGCCCTCAGGAATCTTTTAAAGCCATGACACATGTTCCACTGCTCTCGGATATGAAAGAGACTAGCAACCAAAACGATCCAAACACTGTCATGCTAGAGGTTATTCTTATTTTGATGAACAAAATAAAAGATATAAGATTTTTATATTATTCATTATGTTGTTATCTATGCCGACCTTTTTATTTTGATGATAAGAAAAATGTAATTTTAGGTTGGTCTACCCGGTGATACATGGAAGTATTGCGTGGAACGACACAGACTGGCTGAAAAGTCCGAGTGGTTTCGAGCTTTGCTACTGGGACCACTTGCGTCACAAAAGGATCAGACAATTACATTACAACACATCGACAAAAGAGCTTTTGATCATCTTCTCCGGTATTAACAGTATATTCTATAAATACAATACAATATGTCTATAATACAAGATCAAATTTAATAATATTGAAAAATGTGTCGTCATCGTTAGATCAAATTGATTTGTAATTCAAAATGTTTAAATGGAACAAGCAGGCAAACAGCATAATGACGCTAATTCGAATTATTCAGCTACATTCAGTCAACTGTCTAACGGCGCATTTCAAAAATCAAATTGGCAATATCCATTCGAATTATGATTGTGTTTCACAAACTGACTTGAGAATGTCCGATTGCGAGACAAGTGATAGTGGCGGCTGCCTTGAAAAAGCCCGAGTTTTACTTGTCCTCAGTTTGCTCGGTATGTTTGCCTACTTGTGGATCATCGGCGTGGTGGTCCTCTTATCAGTTGCTTGTCATCGAAAATTTCATTGTCCGCCCAAACAGGACATTAAGTCAAATTACAACGAAGGTAGCCCTCCAATTTAATCTTTACACATTTCAAAGTTAAGAGTTTATTATTAAATATTCTCATTCGAACAACTCGTCAGACTTTTGATTCTTGAATATTTGTTTTATTTTCAGATTCCTTCATGATGAAACGGTGACGTTTCAGTCGATTTCAACTGCAAGGTCTACGCTGGACGTGGCTCATCAGTACCTGTGCCCTGAACTTGCTCATTTAGCTGTTGATTATTTAAATGAAAATCTTAAACCGTCCACAGTGCTTGAAGTATATCAAGGTCTTAGTCTTTATGCAAGCGATTTGTCCATCAGCCGGCAGACAACGACACCCATGCCAACCGCACCCCCAGCTCCTGAAGACCACGCAGGAGAAATTGGTAAACAAAATTTTATACAATTATACCATTCATCATAACCGATCAAATCTCATCAACTTTGATATTACTTTGAACAAAGATTTAATTGGGAAACCAATCAAGTGAAAAATTGATTTCCTTTAGTCATTAATTAAATTCCCATTATTTCACTTACCATTGCTAATAATTTTTTTATATAATCATTATGCACAATTCATCATCGTTAAATCATTCATCTACCACTGCTTTGGATTAATTATCCTGTGTATCATTTATAATTGAGAGTACATATATTATTTTATAATTTATTTTGTTTTTACGATTTAAAATGAATGTCTGATTTCAGCCTGCGCCTGTTCACGACTTCTCAGTACTTGTATGAGGCTAATC
Organism: Trissolcus brochymenae; assembly: GCA_030523145.1. Taxonomy (NCBI): domain Eukaryota; kingdom Metazoa; phylum Arthropoda; class Insecta; order Hymenoptera; family Scelionidae; genus Trissolcus; species Trissolcus brochymenae. The sequence continues at coordinate 15,748 of JAQQRF010000500.1, forward strand.
GACACAAATCCAGATGTCATTTTTTCGCAGGAACGCTTCGAGGAGTTAAACGGCCAGGAAGTGGCAAACCTCGCATCGCGAGACAGCTTGCAGTTGACATATGAGTCAAATCTGTTCTCTGCACTGGAGCGATGGGCTACGTCCGAGTGCAAGCGCCATGGTATGGAACCCAACGCAATTAACAAACGTAAAGTCCTCACTGATGACGTCTTATTCAGTGTCAGATTCCTTCTTATGACTGACAAGGAGTTTATGAATCTTCCCATGGCTAGCAATATGCTTACCAGCGAGGAATCTGCCTTCATCATGGCCAATATTTTAGGTCATGATGAAAATCACATAAATGATCTGGTATGCCAGTTTTATTTACCTACTATTTTATAGTACATTTTAAAATCCAATAAAAATGAATATTATTCTCACACAATAATAATAAATAAACAAACAATATTCTCATTTTCAGACTCGCAGAAGTGCTAGTGACTTTCTTATACGACTCAACAGAACACCGCGCGGAAGATCAAATTCCCGAGGAATGTCATCAAATAACCGAGAACGCGAAGACAACAAAAAGAACCGACGCAAAGAGTGTGCTAGTCAGGGTCAAAAAGTTTGTGCGCAGATTGGCAACTGTTTTGTGCGAGTTCTTGCATGCGTCTTCGATTAAACATCATTTTGCCTGACTTACCGTGCCAATCCGCCTTTTTTTTTTGTTCACAGCGCAGAATAGAATAATATGCTGCGAGCAGCGTTTCTATGTATGAATGTTGTTAAATCATCATTTTATGTGCAAGAAAACAAACAAACAAATGAAATAAGCTATTTTATACAAACTCAAATTGCAACGAATATTTTAAATGCTTGGTTAAATTATTTGTACTTCAAATTCATTTTAAACTTTAGAATTATTCATCTTTTGATCAATGTGATGGGTATATTTATATTTTGTACTCAAAAAAGAAAAAGTTAATAATGTTCGTGTCATGGCTGGTCCGTGTGTGATATTTATTTTATTTGTGTATCGGTTTTTGAAGAATTTTATACAAATAAGGTTTTTGTTTGGTGCTATAATGGAAGGAAATACTCGTTGTTTATTATCAATATGATGCAAATCGTTGATTTGGCCGTGTTAAATTTAATGCTTGAGAGATATAAATGTTGATAAAATCGTGTGTAAAAGTACTCATTGTTATCACAGTTATGATCGCAGCTTAATTGACGATGCCAAGGCCCTTGGAAAAGTCTTTTTACATGTATAACTAAAAAATATTATCCAGTCAACATTGTTAAAATAAAAATGTGAGGATCATTTTGATAAAATTAAAAAAAAAAACTTTATACAAAATTGAACATTTTCAAGACTGTTATAGCCAATTGAAACTTTTAAAACAATGATCATTAAAGCTTAGATTTTTTCATGTAATGCGCTTTTTAATTACAATAACGATACTAAGCAAAATTTGTGAGCTCGAATTTAATCTTGACATAATTATACAATTTCGGATGTCCAAACAAATTATCTGAGACATCTTCGTAAACGCAGGTCAATTGTTTTTTGTTTGTTTGAGTTTTTTTTACTTTTTGTTTAAACAGCCGCGTAACATTTGTTCCTGTAAACTATTCCTTATTAGATTTATTTAACAACATACCGTGTACCGTATTTTGTGTTGATTAAGTTTTATATATTTCTATGTTATATTATATTTAATAAAAGAATTTATTGTACGATGCACTCTTTTATGTTATTTATTGCATTACTTCATGCGACCATTTACTTTCGTGAGGTGTTGAAATCAAAAGTATTACAAATTCAAAACTATCAAAACGAAATATTATTTTATTAAGATTTAACATTGTTACTTAAATCTGCTAAATATGTGATAAATTAATTTTACGATTCATACGTATATACAAATATTTACAATAATTACTTCATTGTAAGGAAAAGAGTTATCAGAATTTTAAGACCGTACTTTGAACCAAAGAAACAGCTTAAGATTATTTTACATTACAGAACTAAATAAAAAGTTATTACTAAGACACAAGTTATTACTAACACAAAACGACATATCGATGATAAACGGTATATAAATGAATTTAAAAAAAATTTATTATTTATACATAACAAATTAATACATTAGATAGACGAGAATGAAATTTGTTTGTAATATTTCACTCTCATTTTGTTGTTATTCTTTTCTTTTTAGATATTTTATTTTACATTTTTTGATTGCAAAATGTCCATGTTCGTTTCGCTAGATTCAACAGTGTCAATTTTTTTGATGTTTAAAAAGCACGCACCTGTTGCTATCTTCTCCTGACCTGCGAAAACCACACAAACTAAACTCATTGGGGCTGACTTTTCATAAAACTTTTTCACCCACTTATCAATTGATTTGCAAGTATTTTCAATTTCATCTTCTTTTAGTTGTTCATCTTCGACGTGTATATGACAGAGATTCAATTGGTGGTTGATTGATATTTCACAAACTCGTTTAATAATAGCTTTGTTGTTATCTCGGTTCTCCAGGAAAACCTAGAATACAAAATTTCAAAATTCGTTACAACATTCTCGTGATGAAATTGTGAAACATGTTTTATTTATTTACTCATTTTTATAAAAGTCATACATTTTTCTGTTGCGATGATAAGACATTTCTGCCATAATTCATGGATAGCTGCGACGAATTCAAAAATTGCGAATACTTATCGAGCACTTTGCTGTTACCAAAAATTGCCACAGAATGTTCAGTCGAAGTGACGTATTTAAAAAGCGATGTACCAATTTGTTCTTTTAATTGTTTGTTGTTTTTTTTTAGATTGAGTGTTTCGATACGTTGACGCTCACTGAGTACTCCGTCGCCAAAATCTATGCTGTTTTTTAATTTGAGCTGCACCAGTTTCATACAAGCGATTGAATCTTCTGTAGAACAATGACCTTCTTTGACATTGTCCTGGATAATCTCATTAAGAAACATTTTGGAAAGTATTTTGAGTTTAGGTTTTCTGTATCTGAAAAGGACACCAACAAATCATGGTATAAATTGAATTTATATGAATAATCTTTGATTGAAAGACGTGTTTTATTTTACCTATCTCCAGTTAGATTAAAAATAAACGAGGTATCAATTATGTAAGGATGAAGCATTTGTAAAGCATTCAAATCAGCATTCAAGCTTTGACCTACGAGTATCGCATCAGACGGGAGAATTGTTTGTAAATGTTTTTGAACATCTTGCAATGTGGTATTGACACCTTCAAGTTTGTCAGCTGTGATTCCAGACCACCGAGTCAAATAATCAATTATTTCGTTGTCCGGTTTCACTAAAGTATCATAAATTGTCTTAAAAGAAGAGTGAATACAATTGAATCAATTGTCAATAATCAATAACTTGAGATGTATAAATTCATGGACATTTACCTGCATCTGCTCATCAACCAGAGATATTCTAGTGAGTTCCAATCCTAAATGGGTTTTACACATCTCACAATCAAGAGCAAACATTGGGGATTTTGGAGTTGCCTCAACGTATTCTTCTTTTGTAAAAACATAATGACTGTACCTGAAATTTGACTAATCCTTTAGGAAACATTTTTCTTGCAACGAAAAACTGTTAATCATCATTGAATGAACTTACTTTTTTGCTAGGGCACCCTTCAAAGGCAAAGGATAATTTTCTTCTACAAGCTGGGCAGGTGAAAGTAATAGTTGAGTTCTTGAAAATTTGTCCGTCGACGGAAGCTCGCTAAGTTCTTCGGTCGTGTACAGCTCTCCTCCAGGTTTGACTGGAGCACGAAGAGGAAAAATAGTTTTGAGACGACGCACCAAATTTCCAGAATATTGTAAAGCGGATTCCAGTGAACCAAATTCTGAAATAAGCCACCAATAAAGGATTTATCTTTTTTTAAATTTACCATTTAATAATAAACAAAATAATATGTGTGTATCTATAAACATAATAATATGGAGCATACTATTCACGATTTTGCAGTACTCGGTTCCGGTAAGAGGAACTGCAGCAAGTTCTTCAATAACAGATCCACCATGAACTAAAGGAGTCATTAGTTCTAATTTATGGTGCAATAAATGTGTAACGTTTGGAAATAGAAGTGGGTGAGTCTGATAGTGTTGGGATGAAATCCCTTCGATGACCAACACCATTGTTTGAGAAATCTACAATATATAAACAAATTTAATAATATCACCAATATACACTGAAATAAAGATGAATCTCTTTTGCAGCTTACTTTATTAAATTTTTCCACTTGGCACCATCTTGTTGGTGAATAAGGCGAATGGTGTCCCAAAATTGAGTATAACAACAAATGTTGCACATCACTCAAAAATATCGGGATCCGATCATCAGGTCCGTTTGAACTAATATCTGCATTTTCACCCACTTGTTTTAATTTGATTCGAGGAATAGCTTTCAATCTCTTTTTCCTTTCTTTTAACTCTTCCTTCATTCGTTTAAATTCTTCTCCAAACAATCTGCAATCATTTATTATAAAACAATAAATGATAAACAAATAAAAAATGACAATGACAATTCATGTCTTTTTACACATTTGAAATTCAAATCATTCGTTTACTTTGGTTTTTTATTATTGCTCAAAATATTAGATTCCTCGCTGTCAACAGATTCTTTAGCTAGATTCTCCTCGGTCAAAGGTACAGGGTTCAATCGTTTACGATGAACATCTTGATTTATTGAAACAGCAACGCCACTTGCCATATTTACACCAAAATTCTTCTCAGGCAGTTTTTCAAGCGTTTTTCCTGAATGATTTTGTTTATCGTTATCATTGAGCTTGGTGATCTCATAAAGCGCCGACAGTTTCTTCCGTTTGTTTTCTATCCTTTTCAATTTTCGTTTTGACAATGTCCACTCATTGGCGTTCACTGTAAAATAATCAACTAATACAATTATATTCAATATATCAATCGTAATCAGCTGTCCATAATTTTATTTTTAAATATCATAAAGTAAACACTTGAAATGAGTACATATTTGCACGTCAATAATTCTTTTTTTTTTCAATTCGACCAAACTAGTCTAACCTATATGGCATTGCAATATAATAACAATTTTTCAATTAGTTTAAACTAATATATTTTGAAATACAACACTGTATTGCATTGACTTTGTCAAGTAAACATTGAATTTAGCTGTTATCAATGAAGAAACAGAAAATCAACATCAAACAATTTTTTTAATCGAAATTTTAAGAGCTTTTAGAAGCAAAACATAACCTCACTTACTTGCTACGTCGTTTGCAACACGTAGTTGAGCATCAACAACTGAATGAAAGCATTAATTAGAAATAATCGGAATTTCCAACATTGAATCACACTCTTCTTATTAAACAAAAATAAAAACGAAAAAGAAAATTATATGTACACCATGGACAAAAATTCACCACACTTCCCATGTATATCTATTTAAAAAGGATACCACGCGTGAGAGTCATGAATATATCACATGTCACGTGATCTGTGTATTCAAACATTTTAAATTTTAATGCAAAATCGATCACATTACAGTGGTAGAGAGATATTATCTATTCATTGAGATTATTCTGCGATAAGTTTGCACTCTTTAAATAGATATTTTTATTAAAATATCTTCAATAAATAGTTTTTATTATACTGTAGTTGTTGTTCTTTTCAGTTCTTTTTATCATTTATCATATCATTGAAATTAAAATAAAAAATTAAAATATCTAGTAACTCAATTTTCTTTTGATTCATTCCATTTCTGCATGATATAAATTACAAAAGGGATTAGAATAAAAAGGTAAACACCAATATATTGTTATTTTTTGTTTATATCAATATTAATACAAATTTATAAAATTTGTTGTATTCTTATATACATTTAAAAATTAAACACTGAATTTTCGTGTATCAGTCAACTAAAACAATTAAAATAAACTATAATTTTGCTCTCCATTTTTTGAACGATGATAAAAGTTTGTACTTATATAAAAACTTGGGTTACAAGATCTAACAGATTATTAAATAATCTTGTTTTTGAAATGATTGTTGTTTTTTTTCTATTTGTTACAACGACATGGCTGATATTGAGAAATGTAAAGTATTGTACAACCATTCAGAATTGTCGTCCTCCTCCTTTGCACCTTGGTCTCGCATGGCTTCAATAGCCTCATGAAAACCAAATTCGTGTGCTAATAAAAAAAGTGATTTTTTAGCCGGATATATTGTCTCATTAAAGTTAACACCCTTGATTGCTAAATATTCAAATGCTTCGTTGGTTCTATTGATAAATCGAAGATGACAGAAAATCGCCTTCATCATGTAGGGTTCTCTAATCAATTGTAAAGGAGTAATTCCGTTGTCTGCTTTGCTTGCGATATCAGCTCCATTTTCTATTAGTAATTTTGCCATTTCAACTTCGTTTGAATAAATTGCCAAATGTAAAGCTGTCCAGCCTGAAAATAATAAAATAGGTGTTTCAATTGTATGATAATATGATAAATTTGACATTGATATGTAATTTTCATTTAATTGATCAATATTTTGATTTGACATTATTCAAAATAATAACCTTGATAAGATTTATGCTTGGCAGGATAGTTAATATCAGATTGTGACATAACGTAACGAAGATTTTGAACAAATCCTCGCATAACTGCAATATGAATAGGAGCGAACCCGTCATGGGTGTATACATGCACGTTCGCATGATTTTCCATTAGCATTCGAGTAAATCGGTGCTCTATCAAATAAAGAGCTAAATGTAACGGCGTAATTAGACCCTCGCATCCTGGAATATTCGTACCGTTGCTCACCATACCGTACATGTTGATGTCTACTTCATAATTATGTATCAGATTTTTTGCTTCTCTAATTTGGCGATTTAGAATTGCTTCGTGTAAAAGAGCCGGTCGATCGACGGTTATTTGTCGATGCATGTTAAATTTAGTTTGTCAGAGATTCTGTATACCACCTAAACAAATATTTGAAATATTCTATTATTAGGAATATATATATATAAATATGTATTGAAAATATTGAACCAAAACAAACAAAACGATTTAAGTTCTTCTTTTAAATAAAATAAAAATAATAACAATAATTGACTGAATTCTTTGGATATGTTTGGAGATGTTCATATTAAAAACGGTACCTTTTTCAAAAAATACCTAGATTTTATTGTTTCAGGTGTTCCTAATTTTACAACATCCACAAATTCAGGTGTACGAAAGATTAATCACGATAAATGTTTCATGTGCTATGATGTGCGACTAAGTGACTGTGACAGGTGACAGGAATGGACATGACTGCAACAAAAATTTCTGAGATGCTTCAAATTCTCTCTCTCTCCTCGCCCCTCCCCTCCCTCCCCCCCTTATTTTTCCTTAAATTATTTGACGAATAAGGTTCATAGAATTCTTATTATAATACGAATTCAATTCCAATATAACAGTAATGACAAAAAGTGATGCTTGTTCTAATTATAAATTAAAAGAAAGTTTAGGTTTAATAAAAAATGATTTGAATTGAACACAAATTTTAAACAAAAACTCTGAAGTGAGATATGTGTAAACGTAAGTATGTATATTGTCATGCAGCTAGAATAATATTGATACCCAGGAAAAATGAAAGCTGTAAATGTATGCACAAACAATATAATAACGCATAAAAAGTATGCATATAATAAGTAGGACTTCATTTTAGTTTTGTCCAATTTGTTTATAATCCCCAATTATTCATTAATAATCAATTAAAAATCGACAATAATATTATTTCATTTTAATTCTATCATTATTGTTGTTATTATTGTTGACTTGGAAACAAAACAAATTATAATAAACAGGAATGATCGTCTTATTATTGCTCAACGTAAAACTCAGGTCCTCCCCTTAAGATTTCAATTCGATTCTTTTATGATAAAAGATCAGTTGATATGGTTTTTGTTATAAAAAATGTTCAAATGTAGGCTCACAAAGTGAACTTGTTTTAAAGGTATCACTATAGGCTCGGGCCTTCCACTTAATCAGTTTTTAAATTTGCCACATACATATACATATATATTTGATAACCATTTTTTGTTTGATCACTCATTATTTAATATATTAAAAAATGCAATAATGAGTAAGTTAATGCATAAGTTATTTATGTAATTTCATACCGACTCTTTATTAATGTATAAAATTAATCGCAATCATACATTATTTACACACATCGTCAAAAATATGCTAATTTGATTCATCAACATTATAATTTAGCAGGGGACATAATAATAAATATAACATATTTATTATCACGTATATGTTACAATTATATTTCCTGCTATAGATCGAACAAAAATAAAAAATGCTTACAATTAATAACTTAAAAATACTAAATAATGATTCTCTTTATGTGTACATATATATTTCATTTCAAGTTCAGTTTTTGCTCTTTGATGATGAGGAAAGGTGATTGATCAGTTAGAACAAATCATACAGTAATGATAAAAATTAGAAAATCATTTTTCAACAAAATGAAAAATTTTAGTGAATAAATTATTCGATAAAAAAAATTTTAATCAAACCAAATTCATTAAATGATTGAACGATTTTTACGGCTTATTGATCAGTTACATATTTTAAAAATAAATTCAATAAATTCATAAAAAATTATTGAACACATTGATTATAAGACGAAATGTTTTATAATACTGTTATATCTAAAAAATAATAATAAACAATCAAAGATTATTTGTACATGATTTCAATACTTTATCGTCGTTTGCATGACGTTGCTTTGACTTTTTTGACACAATTTATTAGTTGATTTAAGCTGTGTTCTCCTAATTTGAAGAGCAAATTTCAGAAGACTAGGTTTTTATTTTCTAATTTTAAAAGGCTTTCAGGCGCCATGGTCAAATTCACGGTATCCTTCTGCACCCGTAAAAACTACATCCACCCAAACTCTCATTGCTTCTGCGCTGGTTGCCATCAAATGGTACAAACGAGTGGAAGTTTTAACGACGAAAGTCAGCTGCGGCTGAGGTGATTTGACAGAGTTCATGTAATCAATATAAACGTGTTCGATTGACTAAAATATAAAAAAAGGATGTGTAATATATTGAAAAATATGGTGTGCAAAACTTATAATAATAAAATATTTTAAATAAAATTAATTAAAAATGTTTTATTTAAAAGAGCTTACTTGAAAATAAATTACTCCACGTGTTTTTTTGTTGCTGCTATCAGCATAGTAGGAAATGGTTTTTTGTGCACGGTCAAAGACAAACCAGCGTTTGTTCCAGTGGTGAAATTTTTTGCTCATTTTAGATAAATACCCGCGACAGCTGGTTTTATCAACTTCTACATCATTTATGAGAGACAATTGATGACCGGCTGCTTCTACGAAATCTCGTAAATTTAGTGACTCCGACTTGATTGGCAAATATCTTGTCAATGGTCTCTAAAATCAAGAGAATCAGTTAATGTTTCAAAATGTTCTTCATTAAACGCAATCTCATCGAATTCAAGAATGCGTATTAATAACAACCTGTATTTTGGCTTTTTCACGATGCTTTATTGGCTGCATTGATCCATATGTATCCATTTCGCTTGAAGTTTGCGACAGAGGTCTGCTTCCGTTTCCATTAACACTACCTCCAAACCTTTCTCCATCTGAAGACGATATTCTTCGTTCGTCCTTTATCTGAAATAGACAAATTTTATGTTAGTTCATCTGTTCACATTCACAGATTAGTCAATGTTAGCAAAACACATACATTTTAATAATTTAAATATTAAATATAAACAAGATGCAAACAGTATACAAGCCAATGATTGTTGATTCGATAAATGCGTTTTTTGTCAAGTTCATCTGTGTCATTCTCTTTGACAATTTATGTACACAATTCAAGTTGTGCAGAGCTTTGACATATTTTTAGATGAAGAATTCTTTTCAAAATTAATAGCTACAAGTTATTTCAATACTCTGTCCCAAAAATTTCCCGGCTTCGGTGCTATTTAATTATAAACATTGGATGCACTTCACACCTGTTGGCAAACCTCGAGACAGCTTTGGTTATTAACCCGATGGATTTCTTTATTTGTTTGTTTAGTTAGCAAAATTTCATTCTTCTGAATCATCTTTTTTTAATGCAACTTATCATTTACTTTCTCTTTTTTCAATGACATTTCACTATTTTTATATTTAAAACCACATGTATAATTTATAAGATTAAATTATTTTTAATATAAATTGATTGGTTATTGAACATATTTTTTCTTCAACACTATAAGGCTGATATTTGTTTATTTTTAAATTATATAAATATAAAAATTGACGCATAAATCAAAATTTTGTATGAATAAAATTTTTTGTTTTATGAAAGTGAAAAGACTCACATTTTTTTTGCGAAGGTGCTGTTTTGTGCACCTCGATTTCATATAATTCATCCACATGAGAGACATATTAAACGCAACTTGTACGTTTAAAAACTCGACAGTGTTAACAGTAATTTTGTCAACGAGAAGTGACTGGGCACCTTGAGATTTGCAGAAGCGCGATGCTCATTCAAGGCTGAAATAACAAGTGCCCTCGACACAGACAACTCGATTGCACAAAATGAACTGTACGGTTCCTCGTTTATTTTTTGCTTATAAGTCGGTCCCCACTTGCGATTTTTGATTGACCCTGTCTCCCTACCTTATACTGAGTTCAAAAAATGACTGACTTTTAGTAATGCTACTTGTTTGAATTATTTTGCACATTTTTGTCTGCGAAAATTTTAATACACCTTCAACGGGAGTGTAGCTTCGTGCACAATGATTAATAACACCATTCATTATGAGTTTTAAATAAATGTGAATGAATAAATAATGAAAACAACTTTTTTCTATCTGACTGAAAGTTAAGTTATTGCATGTTTATTGTATTTTTTAGATACAAAATTGAAGAATTGTGAAAACAGTATCTCCGGTTGACAGTACTTTGATCGACGTTAAATTCTTACTTGGTACGGTATAGATTTTCAGTTTTTACAATGCAAATTTTTAGCAATTTAAAAGTGGGATTGAAATGAGCAAACACGTTGACTGAATTACAAGAACACGATGTGACGATAATGTTTGTCTCAGAATGTACAACCTTTTATGAAACATATCGAGTTCATTTCGTATTTATTAGTATTCATAATATATCACCGTAAGTATTTTACTTTTTATATTAATTAATAACAATAAATAATTAACAAGAAATGCTACTCACATTGTCACTTTGTAAAAGTGTGTAAGAGTTGTTGGAATGCCCGGGACTGGGCGAAGTGAACTCTGACAGTTTGCTTGGCGACAATTTGTCGCTATTGGCACCTTCGTTTCCGTCGCTGTTACCGCTGCCGCTGAAAAAATTTTTTTTTTCATTTTAGTTAAAAATTGATATATATATATATATATATATATTAATATATATTTATGAAAAATGATGATATATTAAATAATGAGAGAATATGATGGAAAATGCGTGAAATTATATTTCATTTAACGAAAAAACGAGGTTATAAAATTCAACAACTTATTACACATTAAAACGTGACACTTAAGGCAAAAAAAAGATGTGTTTCAGATAGGCTAACATTTTATTAAAAATTATTATTATTATTATTATTATTATTATTATTATTATTATTATTATTTTATTATTATTTCACCCTTCACGGACACTACTTTGACGATTTCCCACTTAGGACTGAGTGAAAAGCAGATTGTGTACTTTGAGGACATTGAGAGCTATGCCGTTGGTAGCGTAACTATCAGTAGGACCTCCCAAACCAGACAGGTCAAAATAAAGAAATCAGACTAAGTTTATCCACACTGATGCCTTGCAGAGAGAGACTGGTCTCTCACAGGCTAGGGCAAGGAAAAATCTGATACAAAACCCATCGAAGGAAGCTCTGCTTAAGAAATCACAAATGATGTAAAATGTAATGAAATATATGTACAAAATGTACTGAAATGTCTGAGAGGACACCAATGAAGCCTCTTCAAATCAAAAGGAAAGCGAATGTGGAACTTGGTGTGAAAAGTCCACTCTCCAAGTCTCCGAACATGAAAAGAGCCAAAGATCTCTCACCTGAGTTAAGACGAGAAAGAAGGAGAAGTCGGCCGAAGACACACAAGAGTGGCACGACCTTACAGCAACCGGAGGTAGCAGCGTGGACAAGTTGAAGAAAGAACCTCTATCGGAAGGACACCTCAGTTTGAGAGGAGATTGCGAAGAGCAGTCCGACAGATGAATTGAGGCTTTTGTAATTAAAAAAAATCGATGCAAAATTTTAAGGTTCTTTTTTATCGAATAAGATATAATCAATCATAACAGTAACAAGTGAATCACACTCGGCACAACAATTAGCAATCACCCTAAAATTTACAAAATAAGCCATTTTCAAACTGCCATCAATATCAATATCAATATCGAATTTTCAAACTGCCATAACGCCCTTTTTTCTAATTGGGTTACGAAGTAAAAAAGTCAACTTTCTGGTTTTACGTTAAAAGTCATATTTTTCAGAGTATTTGTTTAAAAAATCACCTACTGATAGCGCTGATATGATAAAAAAATTACGGAATTATTTGTTAAACTTGGTTTAGTTAAAAAGTAGCTTCTCTCATAAAAATTTCACCGTTTTCACGAATCGTTTGTAAGTGAGACTAACCTAAAATAAAGTTCACATCCTGAAAAGCATTATCAGATAATGGATTCATTTTCTTTCAACTCAGTTTCGATAATTGAGAACTCACATACTTCTTAAATGACATTTGTTGCTAGAGATAAAAATTATCAATTAAATCCTCTCCCCCCCCCCCCCTTAAGCGCGTCTCATTCAACATCACTTCTCTCACCGACCTATTGAAATCCATTCCCATGTTATACTAATTTCGTCTCCAATAATAGGCTAGTGACATAAATAAAAATGAATCGATATTATGATGAGACATTATATACTACACTTATTTCATAAAATTTAAATTGTAGTTTTAACGCGAGTTGTCGTAATTCTAATTATATACAGGGTGTCCCATTTTAAATTACCACCTTTGATATGGTTCCGATATATTCAAAGAGGTAATTTAAAATGGGATACCCTGTATAACTTGTTGTATATGTTTGTATGTTTGTATATAACTTTTTGTTTTATTATGTATAACTTTTTGTCATGTTGTTCTAATTTATAACAAGACTGACTCGAAGACTAAATAAAAAAATAAACTCAACCAAGATACTCGCGATAGTTTGCAAAAGTACATTCACAATCGCGATTTAGAATTCAAGATAAAATTACATAATCTTTATTTGATGTTAAGCTTTTTACAATATATTTTTATTAAAATATTATTTAAAAAAATCGTTACCCTCAATTAAAATGAACGGTAAATGAGGAACAAGTGCACTATCTTTTCAGAGTAACGTCAGTGTACGATATAGGTTTTTCTTGGACAAAAAATTTATTACAAATCATTTGTCTTTGTGAATACTGTATTTGATTCCATAGCACTAATGACATTCATTTTGAGAGAAGATTTATGATAAAACGGAAAGATTAATGACTCGAAGTAAAAAAGTTTTAAGGAAGAAAACTAGACTAACCTTTCTGTCGGTCCGGTAGAATAACTCGACGACTCTTCGCCAGACTCGACACTGTTGAATGACGCGCAATTCATCTTCCTCTCCTCCCACTTAGTGCGGACTTCCGCTTGGACCCGTCGTTTCAATTCTTCCACTTTGCGTCGCTCTTCAGAAATTACTTGTCTCCCTGTAAAATATAAATTTTTTTTGTTAATACTACTTTGCTCAAAAACTTTAATTAATCTTCATAATCATCATAAAATTTCTCATTAAATTTGTCACCGGCTATCTTTAATCTATACAACAGTTTAAAAAATTGTTTATTGTTCTAATTAATTATATTCATCTCCTATTAGCAAAATCCTAACAACCCTAAAGTATTGTACAAAATCTTTGTTCAATCAATCTATTGACTTATTTTTGATAGTAACAAAAATTAATGTTCAAACATTCTGAAACATTCTTACAGAGTTGCTTATAACATTTTTTTGTTATAAATATTGGATGAATAAATTTTTAATAATTTAATAATAATAATTTTTAAATGATTTTATGTGTAGATATTTTTACTACCTTGAATAGCTAAATGGAGTTGTCGATTTCGTTCAATTTCTTTTAATGACTCCACAGTCTTTGGACCTAAGCTCTCTTCGTTGTTGACAATAGGCGACTCGTTAGTGACTTTCGATATTCTATCCAAGTCTTCTTTGCTCGGTGAGCGTGTTTCGTTCCAATTTTGGTACAATTCTTGGCTCAAGTTATGCAATTCATCTTCAATGGCACGCAACCGATTTCTACCCTAAAATAAAAAACTCGTGAATTTAATTAAAAAAATTTAATACAAGAAGCTTAAACGCTATTCCTAAAAAATACAAGAAAATAAAATGAAATAGTAGATGAATTTATAAACTTATTCTCTTACTTCTTCTAGTCGTCGCATATGTCCGAGTTTCTGTCGTTCAAGATTTTTAGCTTCTTTGGTTGCAGTGCTTTGGATTTCCTTTTTTTGTAATTCTAACTGAGTAAGTGTATTTGTTCTGCTCTCTATCTTTGTTGACAATTCACTCAAATACCTGAAAAAAACCTTTCCAATAAGAAATCTCCATCTCAGAATAAACTATTAAACATTTCGCAAAAATGTCAATTTGTTTTTAAAAACCATAAAGTTGCAATCACCTTTGCAACTCTTCTCTAGTTGCTAGTTTGCTTGCTTCTTCTTCCAAGTGATGGAATTCTAGATCCTCGAAGGCTTTTCTCTCGGTTTCTAGAACATCTTGTTGAGCGTTTAATTTTTCAGAAAGCTCTTCGTGTAAACATTGGTCATTGCAATGAGCTAATTTTTCTTCAAGTTTAACGCACGCTTGTTGTGCCTTTTGAACACGTTGTTTTGCATCAATTTGCAAATTAAATTGAACATCATTATTTTCGCTCATTTCTTGTTCTAATTCAGTAATTTGTGTCTGCACCTTTGTTTTTTCCATTTCGTCCTGAGCAAGTTTTAAAGATTCTGATTCCATTTCGGCAGAAAGAAGAGCTTTTTCGAGTTCCAACTAAAAATACAAATCTTTCAGTTTATTCAAACATATTGAACTCATTATTATTACATTATTTTTACTAAAGGTTACTTCTCTATCTTTATCTTCTCATTACTCATTATTATTAAATTATTATTTTTACTAAAAGTTACCTCTCTATTTATATCTTCTTCTTGAGCTTCTATGTCAGTGACGTTTCTCTTAAAAACCTCCATATTGCTCATAACGTGAGTTTTTTCATGACGTAAAAATTCGAAATGCTTTTCTCTATCTTCGTTGTCTAAGCTTTTTTCCAATTTTTCTTTAGCCTAAACAAGAATATCAAACAAAATTATCAAACATCAGTACATACCCTATCACTATTTTGTGTTCTAGCTATTATATGGGATATAACAGTTTTTGTACTGCTGCCTATTATTTTCTAAATAAATAAATCAGTAGTCTTCTGACCTACTATGTATTTGTAAGGTTACTATGAAGAAAAAATAAATATACGTTTTACTAAAATGTCTTACCTCTTCCTTTTTGATATCAGCCTTTCCTTTTGATAGCATCGATAACTGTTCAATTGCTTCTAAGAGATCATCATTCGATACTGCAATTTTGCTGTCAGTCAATTCATCCATATTGTCATTTCTAGATAGGCCGACGTTTTCGTAAACGCTTACATTTCCATTCATCGGGACATTTCTCTTGCGATCGAAACATGTTTGTCGATGCTTTTCAAAGCAAATGTCTTCATCGGGATTGTCTACACATACATTTTCATAATTCGAATTACGTGAACGAGGCAGCGAATTACAAAATCCTGGATTCCACTTGAAAGCAATGTTGTTGTTGGGCGACAAGTCATGGTGGTTTTCGTTAATTATTCGATTGTTATAGTTATTATTGTGATTGATGTTGCCATTGAGATTTAATGCATTGAGATTGCTATTCTGTCTGTGTAAGTCGAAGATGAATTGGGAATGATTTGGTTGGCTCTTTGGACTGCCGAACGGGGAATTGTAACAGGGTCTCTTATCTCGGGGTAGACTGCCATTCGTGATGATTCTGAAAAAAAAAAATCAAGTTAATTTCTCTACTAAAAAATGTCCTTCACTGACATATTTGATTGAATTATAACTAGATCTCCGGCATCAGCATAAACTTATAAAGGTCACCATTCATACTCAAATAATACATTAATACATTATTTTGCTCTTAAAATAGAAATACCAATAAATATACAAAACATTCAAAAATTATTACTATAATATTCCACTTGAATATTTAAATCTCACAATTTTGAAAAAAAAAAAAAAAAACTTATTTTAGAACTGTATCTCTATGTATATCTCGAAAGGAGGCTTTTTCGGCTTAGTTCGTCAGTAACGAATACAGAGGGCTAAACAAAGATAGAAACGAAAGCGAAAAAGACGAAAAACATCTCTTTCAATACCGCCTACAATAACCTATATATTTTTCCATTCTAAACTCGTAATCTCTTTCTTGAATACATAGTCATTTACTATTATTATTATTATTATTATTATTATTATTATTATTATTATTACTATTATTATTTATTATTTAGGTTATTGTTAACTTTTTCTGCAAGTTTTGTGATTGCATAATATAATTTGCTAAATTTGTGTAATTTGTCTCACCTATTAGGTTGTCTGGGTTTTTCCGCTGTGCTCTGTCTCTCATATTCCGCGCACATAGCTAAGATCTCCTCAAGCCTGATCTTTTCCTGTCTCTCACACTCCTGTTCCTTAATTCGATCCTCCTGAGCTTGCATTCTCCTATCCTCTGCCATTTTTCTCTTGTTTATAGCATCCATTTGCCTCTCTCTCAACTCCTCAAGTGAGCACGCGCTGCTTCCTGGCATGGGACTTTTCATACCAACTTTCTTTGACTCCACGTAATGAGGATTTCTATAAAACAAAATAAAATTTGTATACTACATTATTCTAGGCTTCGGAAGTGATCAAATCCGAGATGCGTTCATGCAAGTACTACATTGGTCCAAATAAAAAACGCAACACCTCCCATAAGAAATATATGTAAAGTGTTGCGTTTTTTATTTGGACTAGTGTATTTATATTATTATATGACACGTTTGATTAAATTAAGTCGATAAAATTTGAACGACAAAGAAATGACTCATCATAAATAGATCATTAAATTATCTCACTTAATGAGAAAGGAGATTGTATTTGATTGATTTGAATTTAAATGCGTTGAAAACCTATTAAAAGCAGGACTCGGAGCTTTGATTCTCCTGCAGCAAGTGTTGGAGAAACCGTTAACAGTAATAGGACTACTGTTTTGATAGAGATTCGGATTAGATCCGAACTGATTCAGTTGAAGGAACTCTGTAGTGGTTGTCTTGGCAACGATCAAGCTCTGGCTCATGTCGAATTCGCGACTGAAGCAGTTAAGATCGGTGTTGCGGCGCGGCAATGTCAAGCTGCGAGACATTAGATCATAGTCATCATTCTCGTCGTTATATTGTTCAGCCTTGCATGTTTTGAGCTGAGTTTTCGCGATGTGCGCATGGTTTAAACTCGGCAGATTTGATCGGCCAACCAGTACCAATCTTTGTTCGCTTGGGGGTGTATTAGATCGACTGCGCTCCAGGTTTGTCAAGTTTTGAAATGGACCAGTTAGACCATTCTTCCACAAAGACCCAACACTCGGTGATCTGATGACAGAATTAAATGATTGAATAGAATGCACATTTTTTTTATTCTAAATTAAAAGCATTTCATTTTCAAGTGTGATACTCGCCTAGAATGTCCAAGAATCTGATCAGCTGGCACATTGGCTGTCAAACTGCCAACTGGAAATACTTTCGGGGATACACAGTTGCGCGAGCTCTGTCTAGCCAACATCTCGAATTTGTTGAGTTTGCCCAGAAAGCCACCTTCGTCATCTGATGAGCAAGAATTGCGTGGCGACTTTCTGGGCACGACCGGCGGTTTGTGCTCCAGATGATTGTTTTCCTCCATTCGACGAAATGCAATCGGCGCCATTGGGATTTGCGACTTCTCCAGTGCAATAGATTTTCGGTGCTCCGCTTCTGCTGGGCGATTCAAACATAAATCATTTGACCGGCTTATTGTCACCATGCTGTCTGAATACAATTATTTCATCAATATACAAACTTTTCATTAGTTCAAATTTAAATCAATTGTACCTTGAGTGAGCCTCACTGAAGAATTAAGCAATGCATTGTCGACACAAGTGAGACCATTTATAGGATCAAGTGTGACGATGCCGTCATTGTTTTCAATCGAGCAATGAACTGGCTCAATGCTTGTATCGTTAATGATGACGTCCGCGTTCCACTTGGACCCAGCTACAATGCAGCCTGTAACAAAAATGCCAATTTAACATCGTTGACAGTCGAATCTACCCAATTATACTTTTCAAAATATCAAAATCAACCAAGTAAAAAGACGACGCAAGTGCGTTTTACGATTAACCATACGCTCAACCGATGGCGACTGACGCGGATGCGCCACTTCGCACCCGGCTAAATTTAGTTTTGCCCTGCTAGTCGCACGCGTTTTTATTATTATTATTATTATTTTTTTTTTTTTGGAAAATAGCAGACTTGCAGATGGAGCTAAATTATGCTCCAAACTTGTACCCTTATAAAAACATTTATAGATTATTTATTAATTTGTGTTACACAAAATGTAAATACACTTGTTCTTTGACATTTCATTTCAATTTTTATAACAAGTTCCCACCATGGCTTTGTTCAAATTGTCCAATGGTTGAAAAAGTAATTATTTAAATATAGTTCTTCAGGTTCTTTGTTGACATTTGGTTGTCGTTGTTTTCTTTACTTATAATTTTTATTCTTATTGAGCTGACCATTTACCTTGCAGAGTACACGAGTGTATACAAAAGCATGCGAGGGAGTATATGAGAGTACATGAGAGAACACATGAATAAGACATGAATAATTTAATTTACATGGTATCAAAGATTCCAATGAGTTTGCGGGTTCATAATAAATACGAGACTGCACATATAGAAGTATTCAATCAATTACGTAAGAAAGAAAATAAGTTCCAGGTTTTTTAAATCATGTTTTAAGAATAAAAGTGCATTATTTCCATATACACGAGATTAAATGTCACTAGAGTATAGCGCGTGCTTCGCACGCGCTCTTGGACCATTTGGAAAATGGCAAAACACATTTGTGTACTCAGAATAAAAAAATGGTTATTTTAAAGGAGAAATGTACTGTAAATTATGATTCAAATTATGCCAATTTTTGTTTCTTAACATAGAAAAATAAATGAATATGTGATATAATGAATAAAATTTCCATATTAAATAAGTAGACAATTGTTTTTATAAGAAGCTAGTTCTTATTTTTATGCATTCGCAAATTCTACATTGAAGTAATTTATCTATATCAAAAAAAAGTTTCGCTGCTGTTTCTGTCATCTCATTGGAAATTTTTGCATTCATCATATATACAGCGAATTTGCAGCATGTATACTGCATTTTTGCAGTTTATATGCTGTGCATATGCAGTAAATCATGCACTTTCGCGCTTTATTTATTTTGTTGAATTGTTTTCTTCATGTGCAATAGAGAGACCAATAGCTAAAATTTTTTAAATGTGAATTAATAAATTAAAAATTGAAAATTATATACTTTTTACTTAAATAAAAAATTACTTTTGCATGTAGAATTGGTGTAAAAGGCGCAGCCTGCTTAGCGGGTGGAGCTCTCTGCCTTATTTATTCATCATTTTGTTTAAATCTTCTTTTTTATGTTCAATGCAGGAATGAACGGTTAAAATGTTATTTTTAAATGTAAATTTATAAATAATGTATGTAATATTATTGACTTTGTGTTTAAATATAACTTTTTTATTACCAAAACGGGTTGTTTTGGGGAGCATCACCCGTCTAGCGGGCGGAATCCCCTAGTACTTTTTATGAAAAACTTTAAAAAAATTTTTTAAAATTAATGAAACAATATTTAAAAAATAATAATAATAAATAATATAAAATATTGAGTTATATATGTATATATTCATATTAATATCTGCATTAACACCAAAAACTGGAATGGAAAAATTAAAAAAATTCATACGTGCAAAGAAGACGTTTTGCAACGGAAGCCAAAAGTACAAGCTTTTACGTTCGAATAAAAAAAGACGGTGTTAGAACGCCCTTTTGCAATTTTATTATATTCGTGCCTAAAATAGCATAGCAAAACTTGCTAATCCGTATGAACAAAGCAAAAACAAGTCCATAAGTTTTGATCTATCATTCATTTCTCTCACGTGCGTTTGTCTTCCTCCTATTAGGCATTTAAGCTTTCATATGTTTCCTGTTTTAAAAGCAATGTATTTCTCCCTTTACTAAGTTTATTTTTGTTTGCTATTCAATAAAGTTGAAAGCTGATCGGCTTTTTTAATTTTCTTTCTTAATATTTTAACTGCAAAAAACAAATTTAAAGAAATAGACTGTAAAAACCCAAATATGAAATTAAGATGGTTTTTGGCTCATTATTTAAGAAAATGTTACCGTATCTTACCGTGCGAGTCTCAATTGATAAGCTTCTGACGTTATAATGATAGATTGACATGCACATAACACACTTTTTAATAAATTTTATTAGTTAGAAGTCCAAAGATATAGATAACCTTAAAAGTTTGAAGCGAAAAAATTTTCGCAACTTGGTTTTTTAATAAATATTTTGTTAAATTAAGAGACGTCCACTTTTTGCAAGACGACTCTGGACTTATTTTAAGTGTATATTCACTTTTTATGAGTGATTTTTCACTTAAGTAAACCAGCTGTGAACAGAAAAAAGCTGGTCATGATATTAATCAAATTAATCCTTTTTGCAACAAATAGTCAACAAATATTACAAAAGACTTGAACATTTCTATTCTATATATGCATACGCATGTACAGGGTAGATAAAAAGTTCCGGGACAGTGGAATATTTCGAGAATTTTAGAACAAATTAGAAAACCGAAAAAACATATATCCAGTATTTTTTGGAGTATTTGTCCCATCGGACTTCCAAAAGTTATTAGAAACACTTCTGTCTTTGAAAAATATGTGCTTTATTTCAGTTAATGATTTGAAATAAAACAAATAATTTCGATTTCAATCTAATAAGTTGTTCTGAATCATGAAAAAAACAGATATTACGAGCAAAGCTTTTTTGAAGTATGCTCAACATTTTATTTTTATAAGACCCGGTTTTAGGTATAAAGATTTTCAATTTCAGAAATCTGTCAGATGAGATTTTTCGCGGTGAAAGTAGTTTGATAGCTGTCAAGGAAGTACTTTAAAAAAATTCATGCATGGTACTCGAGGCTTTTTGAGGTTGCATTTAATTTTTTTTTACCCGTTAGTTAAACAAGTCAGGGCTTTCAATAAAACAATTGCATTTTTCTAAATAATTCTTTGAAAGAAGTAGGAAAGTACTTTCTACTTGCAACGTCAACAAAAATCGTCACTTTAAAAAACATATTTGTTTCAGAAGTGAAACAACATTATTCAAACTTTTATAAAAAGACATAGTTTTTTTTGCGGTGACCACGATTAATGCGATTTTTTCAACATCAGGGAAGAGCAGGGAAATCCTCTAAAAAAAAATTAATCCGATAGGATCTGATCAGAAAATGTAACGGTCAGTCCTTAATTGTGCTGTCTTTTTTCTTTCAAAACTTGATTTTTCGATATTTTTGAAAGTCAATTTAAAAAAAATTGTTCCTAAACTTCGCAAAGCTGTCATTTTGTTAATCAATGAAATGCCGTTGGAATGCTTGACTTTGGACTATTTCCTCATGAATCATTCTATCCTACAGGGATGAAAATATAAATCTAAATATATGTGGATTATATATTTTTTAAATTTATTTAAAAATTAATGAAAAAATCAAAATTATTGGCAAAATTTAAAACACTACCAAAGTTAAGATGTTAATTAATACAAATTTTGATTGAATAATGTATTTATCTATTGAATTATATTAAATTTTTTGAGGAAACAATGTTGATGATATTTACCATGATTCTGAAGCTATATCAAATTTCTTTGAAGTTCTTGCCGACGAATTAAATGAAACGTCAAAAGTGAGTTTTTTTACAATTTTCCGCATTTATGCATTTTTTCTATTCAATTTTTTTCCAATTCAGCCTCATCGAATTGTTGTTTTCTCAATGAATTTATTGGTGTAGTTTTCATTTATTTTTATTATTATTACTTGTTTTGTAATGTTCCAAACGAGTCGCGATTCATTTTTGTTGTCTAAAATAATTCATTGTTATTTTTTTTCACATTTTTCTTATGTTTGTTGGAAAATTGTTTTCATTTTTTATTTTTATTTTAATATAGTTATTTTGTAGCCTATTTTTCATTGTTTAAGCCTCATTACAATTTGTTTTTGTTTGTTTCATTTTGTTTAAAATATTTCAATAAATTCATCTTTTTTTCACTTTATTTTTCATTCAACCATATTTATAGGTTTTATGTGTTCCAGGCAAATATGTGCAATGGTTGTGAAATGGAGGTTTTCCGAGCTTTGCAGGAAATACGAAGGCCAACATGGAAATTTTTTTAGTTGCTGCAGTTTCTGATGGCGGCCGAAGATTGGCTTGATTTCATTGTTGACATCCAAGAGGTTTGAGGAGGAAGTCGAAAAAATTGAAGTTGTGTCATACTAAAACACCTTACAAATGTATCCTAAAATTGTTTTAATGAGTTTACATCAAATAAAATTTTAATTCAAAATCAGTTTTGTTGCGTTTTTGTATACTTTATATAATTATTTGTTCAAATGAATATGCTACATTGTTCCCTCGAATTTGCCAAAGACTATAAATATAACATTTTTTCTTTGAGGAATGGTAAGATAACAATCTAAACTAGCAACATCAATTCAAATCATTTATTAATATTTAATTTTTTTGGATTTGAAAAGTATTGTTTTAACAAAAAACACCATAAAAATTGTCTCGGTGAATAAGTTGCAATCTGATCTGAAATATCCTGTTTCGTCTCTAGACTTATGACTAAAAGCAAGCAAAAAATAATAATTTCGGAACAATTTTTAACAAAATATGTATATTTAAAATAAAATATCTAAAATATCTTATTTGGCAAGGTATATAGTATAATCTTTGTATAATTGGTATGCAGTAGTAAGTTTTTGGTACGAGCTATAGCCTACGGAATAACTTTATTATAAAAAAACTATTCAAAACATGTTATAAATCTATTTAGTACTATACCAAACAATTAAAATTAAAATAAAGTTTCGCCGAGTAAAACGTGTTTTTAATTCCACACAAACATTCGTAGTATAAAATTACCTTTTGTGAATAAGGTAAAAAGAAGATTTTTGTTTAAATTTTTAGCGGGTCTACACGCTAGACTGACTCCTTAACTTGGATATCGAATGAAATGAGTAAATGGAATTTGGAGTGGAATTTAATGATATAAATTTACCTTGCGGCAACTGATGTAATGTTATTGCGGTGGATAGTCTGTCGCTGTTCATGGAAACGAGATGAGGTGCTTCCGTTTGCACGCGTAAAGTACATCCAGTCTCGTGTACTTCAAGACCCTTATTCGCCATTTCTGCGAACCCACACAAATAAAGTGAGAAAAATAACAATGATACCCACCCGCTGCCAAAAGCCACTTGACCCTATATGAAATTATGTCAATTGGATTACAACTGTAACAACTTTCACTCCCACCGAATAAATTTAAAATCTAAATTTTTGTTTGTAACATTTGTCTATTTTTTATATACTTTTGCGAATCTTTATTTTAAATTTAACGTTGAATCAGTATAACAAATAACACGGTGAATGACATCGATTTTGAAACATTTTATCACCAGCAAGCAATTGAGTCTTTGTTATGCAATTGCTAAGTATTAATGTTAATTTCGTTTGATCATATTGATTGGTGCATGTGTGTTAGAAAAATGTATAGTCATCGAATTGAGATGAAGGGAAAAAAAACAAGCTGAACATATTTAACTACAGTTTTTCAGTGTATAACGAAACGTCAAAGTCACAGTTTATTTATTATATATACACGGTAAAATGTAACACACAAAACTGATTCACTGATTGCACTGACGTGCAATATCTCACTCAATCGTATTATATGTGAATTTTTGTTTTTGAAACGACATATTTGAGTTCTGATGTGACATTTCAAACACAACTTATTCGCTTCAGATTACAATACACTCATGTAAACGCAAATAACCAGTATTGGTAATTTAAGTATTGTTGCATTCATCAGGGTCTACATTTTGCCGTGTAGTTATAAATTTTATAAAAATGAAATACAGCATTGACTCTTTGACATGATCTTAAAGTTGACACCCTAAAGTTTCTCCTGGTATTGTAATTATTCAAAAAATAATTTTTTTCTTCAAACAAATTGGCACACTTGGTTTGTTATTTATAAATTAATGGCATCATCAAATACGAGCTGAAAAGTCGTGTACATATTATTATAACCTATGTACTAACTTTTTTAGTATCTTTAGCATCTGTATTTAAATTTTTTGCCTACTTCTCTCGTGTGCATTTGATTTATGAATTATTTTCAATTTCATATAGTTATACATGTAGTTCTCAATTGCAAAATGTACATATATTTAGAAATTTTAACGAATACAAAATATTCTTTATAAACATTTGAATTCTGTGGGGGTGCTAATTTTAAATAATGTCAATATCCTATTCTAAAATTGCACTTATTGCAAATTGCATAGTGCTATGAAATTTTTTTGCAGTCTAAAATTGTCCTTAATTAGTCTGTAATTTTAAACGTGATAGATTTTATTTTAAAAAAAGTAGGGGTGCCAAATTTAAGATCATCTTTTAGCTTTTCCGAATAATTAAAAAATTATTTCGAATTTTGCACTTGGTACGTAACTGATGTAAAATAATAATTTGACTTGAATTTTTTTCAGTGTCAAGAAAATGTTCGCTTGATGGATAGTTTGCATAATTTCTAAGTTACATATTTGCTTATGAGTAGTAGAGACTATTAATGTGAGACGTGATATAAGTTTACATCTTGAAGCAATAATTGAACTGATTTGACCGGCTTGAGATATCAGTGACGGATTTACTGGCGAGCAAACAAAGCAATTGCTTATAATAATATAATAAAAAGTGGGTTTATACAACACAACATATTTTTTTTTTAACTTTTTATATCGGTCAATATAAAAACTATCATTGTTATATTATTCTCATTTTGAAGTTGGGCTTCAAATTGGTTATTCTGGGCACTTGCATAGGAGCCAACGTAGGGCCTGGCATAAAATGTGACGCAAATGCTGATCCGCGCCACAATTAAGGGCCCAATCAAAGTTGTAAGACTAGGTCCAAGTTAGGATATCATTTTTCAAATTATATTTAAATAAAATAACATAATTTAATCTTTTTTTTATAATCATCAATTATGAATTAACTTATTTCATTTGAATTTGATCTAATTCATCAAATTTTTATTCTAAGTTTAAAATTTGCACGCCAACAGGTGAGCCTTGTATATTTGCATACAAGGCACACGTGTAGAAACCTGGCCCGGCTCTTCTTAGGTATTCGAATTTGAGACGATATTAGAATGCCACGCATTAACCTCACCAGATCCTAATCACGGGACCACATTATGTGCGGCCATGTGGGGGCCAAACTTCGAAATATGGTAGCCCAGTTTGATTTCTACTTAGGTACATACGGTTTCTACTTTAACTTGATAATATTTTTATATACGCCATTCCTAGTAGAAATAAAGATAGACGTGTTTTTGATAATTAGGGCCCTTTGTAGGCAATTCATGGTAAGCTAGAATGGAATCGAGTATTCGTGATAGCCGAATTTGGACCTATTCATAGCCGATTTAGGTTTAAGTTTTTGGGCTCGCCTTATTTGTCCCTACATAGATCCTTAGAAGTAAACTGAAAAAAAAAACGTTTTCTGGCTATTGTTTGGCGTGTAATGACTTCTCTTCAAATCGCAAAAATTCGGTCCTTATTAGGCTAAATTTGGGTCCTGTCATATTCAATGAAATAATGACATTCTGGGCCTTGTTAGTTCTGCATCATTAGACAGATATAACGTATTGTAGGATAAACAAATATTATTTTTTATTTACCAAATACGTTGTTGATATTTACTTCGTTTATAATTCCTTGAAATGTTGTACGAACTCCTCTGTAGACATAAAACTGAATTTATAGTACGCATTTCTTTTATAGTTAATTTCCATTGTCGCATCGAAATGTTTAGGTTATGATGGTAGCAGTGGATAGTTTTGGTAATGGAATTTTTTACGTTAGGATGCACTGTTCAGACTAGATTCGTTCTGAGCAGCGCTAGTGTCAACACGTTTAGTCAATTCCAGCTCTTGATATTTCTTTGGTTGGTTTATCAGAGTTATCAAGTAAAAAAAATAAAATATTATCTGTTTTAACTATTACACTCCAACCTCACACAGCGATCTGCAACGAATTTTTCCGCACCCATACAGCGATCATTTCTCCTTCGTTCAACTTCTCCCCACTACCGGCAGCGCACATGTTTACATCTAATATGCGCATGCGTGACGAAATTCATCATCGTGTTGTTTTTTTCGAATATAAACTTGTTTCTTCTTATCACGTGTTTTTTATGCAATTTTGTTACTGATTTTTTTATTAAAAAGTGCAAAAGTGATGGAAGGAAATCCTGAAATACGAAAAAAGGCTAAGGTAATTTATTTTTCTACATCTACTTTT